>KZ071851.1:62820-77829 GCA_002091845.1 Anopheles cracens | reverse complement strand
CCGTGCTTGAACCCTGGGCGCACATGAGCGCACTTCCCCGTTGGAGTTGCGAGCGCCCGGGTGCCATAATCCGACAGGCAGCCGAACTCCGACGACCGACAACTCCTGGAGGTAGCCGCGCGACAGTCGGCAGGCGTAGTGCCCGTTCGCCGCAACCGTTTGCAACCGCGCCCGTAAAGCTCCCGGACATCCGAAAGGCTTAAGTCAAATTTAAAAGGATGAAATGAAAATCAAATTTACATAATATATTAACCTTTTGGCTGCCTACGCAGTGGCAGCCGTCGAGCTCGAGGTGTCCTGTTTGAGTTCTTTTTCTATGAGAATGAGTGTGTGTGTTTGAAATGGCTTAAGCCACCAATAACATCTGTGCGGAGCAGTAAGATGCTGGATCCGTTCTTTTCCTGTGCGCTTTGGATCCTGCGATGACTTCAAAGAGTTTGATTAGCTGTGAGGTAGTGGATCCAGGCCAGTCGAGAAAGACTGGAGGGAGATGCCATGAATTAAAAGCTCTCTCACTGCTCATCGTCACCCTGCACTCATCGGCAGCTTTAAGCTGGCGAAACAAACGCAACCGCAGCCACTATTCAATCCTCGGCGAAACAATCAACTATCGATTTTTGCTGTCGTCCTCTACCTCGGCTACTTCTGCCTCAAACCACGGGGAGTCACGGTAGGTAGTGTTTAGGCCGGCCCGAGAAGACGCGTGGGGAGTACTCTTCGAGAGTTTTGCTGCCGTGCCCGTGGCGCGTGTGGCGTTGGTCGCCAAAGTTGCTGCCACCTCCCATCACCTTCTCCAGCAGTAGCCTCCCTCACTTCCGACATGAAAGTTTTTCCCGTTGCCCTTGGAAACTCACGTAAAGGTGCTCCCTGTATGTTGCAACGTTGTATTCTTCCTTTCCCTATCCAAATCCTCACCACCGTCGAGTACTCGCACGTATACGTGCACGCACGCACACCAGCAGTCGGTGACGACGCCGTCGACGACAACGAACGTGCCACGGCTTTCTCCCCGGTGGGTTTTTAATTTTTAATTTATTCTCAAACTTTTGTTCGGGCGCAAAACCCCGGCCCCGTCCCAAAACTACTACTCTCGCCCGTACCGGGCAGAAATTAAGCGACGGTCGCTTTCGTTCGGGGGGCGGGCGTGCAGCATCCGCCGAGCGTTGGAGCGTTTTGATGGACGCCACGCACACAAACGGGGCGCAAAACTGGGCCACCGACTTCGGTCGATCGGAGCGCTCGGAATGACCGTGAACAACAAAAAACAAACAAAACATACAACAACACCAACAAAAAAACATGCGAAGCGAACACCCCCGAAGTGCCGAAGAACTTGCGAGACAGACAGCGCCGCGTTGAAGGAGAACATCCCTTTCGGCGGGCGGTCGGGCGGACAGGTCGCGCGCCAAACGCAAAGATTTCGGTCGAAATTTGGCTAACCGGTCGTGATGGGGGTTTGTGGTTACGATCGCTTTCTTGTTGGAATCAGTTCCGACACCATTTCTGGAAGGATTGTATCATTGAGTAGTATGTGAAAGCTACCGAACAAGTCGCGAGTTGTCCAAAACTCCTAACATTGAAAGCTAACCCATTCTCAAAACGTGTCGGAAGCTGCTCCGACAACATATTAATCAATTTGGATCGCTTCGAAGACCGTCATTCGTTGGATCCTGCATGATATATCGGAAAACACCATTTCTGTAAGGGGTGTGTCATTGGGCAGCATGTGAAGGCTACTGAACATGCCAAAAAGTTGTCCAAAAATCATTAATTTGAAGCTAACCCATTCTCAAATCGCGTTGGAATCTGTTCCAACAAAGTATATCTCAATTTAAACCGTCTCGGAGACCGCCATTCATTGGATCCTGCATGATACATCGTAGAACAAAGATGGTGTGTCCTACATATTCAGGTACGGAGTACAGTAACTTGATTAAGAGCTCCGAAGCGCTTAGCCCACTGTCGTTACTTGTCGGAATAAGTTCCGACAACGTATGGCATCAAGCTGTGTCAGGTCATATCATATCAACGTTGGAGTACTCACCCAATAAAGATTACCAAACCAAACAACAGCAACATCCAACAAAAAAAACGCACATAAATTCCTGACCGCATTTTACCGATGTCCCACATTCCCGGGCATATCTTCGCGTGCCTCGCGACACCTCCGCACTGATCCGGCCCAGTAATCCTTTTGATGCGATCCAAATCCGGGCGCTTGCGATGGACATGTTCGCTCCCCCCTCCCCACCTCGGTGACATTCCTTCCGGACGGCGGCGGCGGCGGCGGCGACGGTGTTCGCCCCAGCGTTTTCTCATTATCGCGCGCACCGTCTGTGACTTTCGGTTCGCTTCGGTTGGCCTGCTTGTTAATTCATTTCGCTGCGCGAGTGCGAGCGCGGGTTAGGGCGCTTTCTTGCTTTCTTGGTGAGTTTCCGTTTTACGGGTTTTTTTTTGTGCCGCAGTCAGCGCAAGTCTCCTGCTTCCCGCTCGGTCGGTCTCCGGCGGAAGAAAGTCGTCCAGAGTGGGTGCGACATCAACTTGGTGGCGCTCCGGGAAGCTATGGGAGCGCTGGATGTCTGGGATGAAAGCAGCGTCGGGAACAACGGCGAAGAGAAGAAAAAGTCGCACCAAAGACGCCGTCACTTCGGCCCGGGAAGCAAACCCGGGCCCAGGCCCACCGGGAACGGAAGCACGCGCTACGCGCGCACTAATTCTGCGGCCGTTACCGCAAGTCGATGGAAAAACGACGCAGTTGTGGTTTACGAGTGGCGGTTTTATAATACGCTTAGCGAGCGAGCGTCGTTCCCACACCCCTGGCATCCCGCGCCCGTTCCGGCGCCAGTGGAAAACTTCCTCCCCGGGGGAAGAATCTTTAACCACCTCGGCAGCGGCAGCGCTCATCTCCACGCGCCCGGTAGGTTCTTATTTTCATAATCTTTAATGAAAAATCGATAAATTTAAATTTTCAAGTGCAGACCGGGCACTTCGCCGGTGCGGAAGTTTTACAGCAAGATTACCTCCCCACTCCCATCGCGCAGCGCGTCCTGGCCGGAATGAGAACAGATGTGCACGGTGTGCGTGTATTGGAAGCAATTCCGGCCGCTTACGGCCACTAGTGAGCACACACTCGAGCAAGCAAAACAAGGCAGAAGAGGCACAAAAAATATTAACGTCCACAGGAGGAGGGATCGTAAAATCTGCGGCCACACAGACGTCGAGAGTGTTTGGGAGTTTGGGCGAGGAACGATTTTAATAAGCCGTCGGTGAAGTGGAGTAGTTCAATTTCGGCTACAATATCGCTTTAAGCCCGATTATTGCGCAACCGCTCCCGGTGTTGCGTTGCGTTGGACGACGCTGGAGCGCTCGGAATTGACGAGGTTCTGTTGGGGCCTCTCGAAGATCTTGGTTGCAAGCCCCATTGCTGAACGACGCCTGTCCCCGGACATTTATGGCCCATACCCCCCCCCCCCCCCCCCCCCCATCCAAAAAGGACAGTGCCATAAACTATCTCCCAGAATTACGAATGGCCGCACTCGGAGTGAATTGGGACAGCAATCTTATTTTATCACTTTGCACAACATCCACGGCGGTGTTACAGCGTGTGAGTGATGTCGGGCTCGGGTCGGCTGAAAAGTCACGTACACGTGATGTGCCGAGGTCCGCCCCTCGGCTCGTTTCATTAAGATGATTACAATTGCATCATTCGGCAATCAAGTGTGCGTCGTGCCGGCAGGGTTCCGCCCGCCGGTGTTGCGATGTGCTTTTATTGTTTGCGGAAGCCGTCATCCGTGTGGGGGTAGGCCATCGTCCATCCTCCGGGCAAAGTGGACTTGAAAACTCGCCCGCTCTCGCACACAGTGCGGAAGATCAAGTAGGAGCGCCCACTTCAAACATAACTCACCCGGAGTCCGGCTCCAGGGTCGCCGGGTCTACCCGAGCCGAAAGAGCCAGAAGTTGAACAATATCACTTCCCGGGCCCAGGGACCCCCGGTTGTGCCCGTGGGATAGTGCGCAGCTGGCCGGACGTGCTCGGAGACGGGGTTCGGGTCAGCCGGGCTTGGCGAAAGCCAAGACTTGCCGGCCTCGTATGACCGTATGATTAGAGTAAATTGCTTACACGGTTTTATCCCATGTTTGGAGGCCCTCCCCGTCCCGTCCGAAGTCTGTGCGAAAGAAACCGAACCTTTTATCTTGTCCACGAGGCGAGCGGGACGAGCTGGAATCTGGCCGACGGCTCTGCGCTCGGTTAAGTGTCTACCGGGGGATGCTCTACCTGCAGAAGGGTTCGGTGGTGCTTTTGATGTGATTTGTTGTTTCAAACTCTCGGATTCTCGGATCGCCGGGTGTGTGTGTGTGTGTGTGTTATTGCATGTTCCTTAGCACTCACCCATGACCGGAGCGGAGATCCCGGGCGGAGATGGGGTTAGGAACACATTAGGGAGCTGTGTTTCTTTGCGCTCCAGTTTTTCTCCACCCCAGTGCCCAGTCGGGACCGCCAACGCGCAGAGATGGGTTTCAAATTAAGACACTATTTCAACAGACTAAAAATCGACCGCACTTTGCTCGATGCGGAGGGGAGTCTGCGAGGAGTTGATCTCCCTGTCATTTCTCGTGTTCATCTGTCAATTTCATCGCTTTCTAGCTTCGTATGCATCAAACTCCATGTCCCGATAAGGTTCTAGCGAAGTATGGATAAGAAAGTGTTGTTCACTTTCACTCGATAGCTTGATGGATACTAAACTGAGGCATAGTTCCAAAGCCCGGAACGCACCAGGTAGCTCCAACAAGACCAACCCAACACTCAGGATCTCGTGTCTCGATCTACTTAGCAGTCATTCCCGCACCTGCTGCTGCTGCTGCTCCCGCGCGCAACTCGGTTTCCGGCTACACCACTATCAAAATACCGCAGACAATAGCATTAATGAGATTAGTCTCCGCACCGAGACAACAGCTCCCGTCGCACAGTCAGACGCTCGCTTTTTATTCCACTTGCTCACGGGAGGGCGTTCATTCATCTCGCGGTGCAGTGTAAACAGTGGAGGTTCTGTTTGCTCCCGTGCCCCTACCGAGAGGATAATACCACCGACACACACACACACACACTCCATCCCTCATTTACGATTAACACTGGCAGGCATCTCACCAGGCTGCGACGCAGGAATCTTCAAGTTTCGCACAAGACTCACATCCGCCGCTAGTTCCTGCGTGCCCCCGCGGCACACCGTCTCGAGCGCGGCGTGGAATCAATTAATTTAATTACTCAACGACAACGCGAATAGGTGTCAGTCACGCCAGCAAATCTCGACGGCTCGGCCCATTTGCTGACACCTTCGCGGGCACGAACACGGATGTGTGGCGCACGGCACGGCAAAGGCCGACGGTGTTTAATTATAAAATCAAATCAAATCGAACTTCGCGCGCGCACATCGACACTGCAGCGGGCTTCAAGTCGCCGCAGGTGTTGCGGCAGTCGGCAGTGGAGCATATGGCTAGCCGGCTTAAAGCTGGCACTGAGGAGCGAACCAGATATGTAGCTCGAACGACTTACTTGTTGCTTCGCCCACCATCCGGCTGGCTGACAACGATGTCCGATGCTCACCGCAAAATAATCCTCCCCGGGCTGTCAGAACGCTAATTCGCACGAGGTGCGGCCACTTCTCATTTGTTCTGTGCGCTCGGTGTGCTCCCGAGAATCCCCCGAATCGATATCCCGGTCGCGGCGGCAAACGCTGATCACGCGTTCGAACATCGCAAACAAGCGCCAAATCCCGGGCCCGGGCCCGGGCTTGACGTTTGTCGTCACGGCCGCATGATAACCTAATCAACGTGTGTCAATAGAACCGTCACGGTGGGTGGCTGCAGCGCACAACCGGACCCAGCTCCCAGCTCCCGGAGAAAGGATCAAAAATGTCAACAGCAAACGGCAAACCCGGGTTCGCAAAGGGGAGCAAGGTTTTTGCTTTCCTGCGGGCAGCGGGAGTAATCAAAATTGAAATTATTTATTCACAATCGGCCGGCCGGGTAGCGCGCGACGTCAGGTCAAGTCTCGAGGAAGACGTTGGACGCCACGCACGTGGACTCGTGCACTCGTCGAGCCGATTTCGGATCCCGAGTGCTGGGTGACAGTTCGGAGCAGCTGTCAGGTTAGTGACGTTTTGTTTAGTGCACTTTTGTGGCTGTAAGACTCCACGAGAGGCGAGACGTCACAGCGCATTGTTCCCCTTGCGGCGACTACCGCATCCTCGGCGAATTCCAAAACCCGCGTCGGTGAAGTCTTCCACATGAGCGGATCTCGCTTTTTGTCTCGCTGCTGACGTTTAACATTCACGCCAACAGACAGGACGGACGGCTGGACGGACGGGTGCCTGACTTGCCAGCATCGTCAACGTCTTCCAGTCGGCCCAGCCATTCCAAACACTTCCCGAGACTCCCTGGATGTAGTGTAAACCAGCACGTTGAAACAAAAAAAACGGCAAGAACGCAGTCGAACGTGGGAAGGGTCGCTCGCAAATATCTCAAAACCGGCTGATGGATTGTCCCACCTTGCACGACATGTCCACAGGGGGGGGGGGAGGAGCCCAGGTCCACCCTGGGCACCGTTGGCGTTGGTGAGGAATTGTATTTGAATATTTAATGACTCTCCGCCCGCTCCTTCGCGCGCGCCTGCTCGCGTACTCGATGGGATGGGAATGTCGCGAACCCCATTTGGCGTGGCGTTCTTTCCCTCCGACCGGGCCTAGGAAGGGTTAATCATGGTGCGAGCTGCGAACGAGAGCAGAAGAGAAGAAACGCGACGGTTTCTTACTTTCGGCTCAAAAATCGCTGACAGGCGACCGCGCTGTGTTCGCGCTATCTTGACACGCTGTCTTCCGCAAACGGGGGCGGAGGGCGCTAAAAACGCGCGCCAACATGATTTGCTGGATCTTTCCAAATTAAACCCTATCAGTGGTGCCGGTGAAGCGCGAAGCGCGTTCCGCTCGGGCGCTCGCCGAACCAGGCCTAGCCGAAACAGGCAGTTGAGTTCCTGAGGACTGTGGGGGCCTCCTGACAAGCTGCTACCGCAAGGGCTTAAGTCGAGTGAAGATGCTGCGGATAGAAGTGACAACATCGAGGGGACCAAAGGAGGTAGCAGAACCGAAAAAAAAACACGAATCTCTCCCCTCTTCCGGTTCCGGATTCGTTTCGCTCCGGCGGCACACTGTTTTGACCAGTTGCGCCCGAAAACCGTACCGACCTGTCACCTTCGTAGGAAGGCCTCGCCCCACGCCTCCCGACACTTGACACAGTGGCGTCCCGGGTCCCCCGAAAGCCACTGTTTTAAGACAGTCATTTTCCACATCATTTATCCATTCGTCACTCGTCCCGTCAGTGTCCCGGGCGCACGGGCATACGTCATCACGTATGGTGATTTATAATGTACACGCCGGCACAGTGCGTGGAAGACGATGATGATCCACGCCACACCAGTGTGCGGGGTGATAAATGGGCCCTTTTTTCCTCTCTTTTTCTCCGTGGCCTCAAACACAACGGAAGAAGAAGCAAGCAAGAGGGAGAGAGAGAGAACAGCGTGTGGAACACCCGTGGATGCAGCAGGCCAGTAGGCAGCGTTTTAACACCTCGGCACAACGCAACATGTGCTTAGCAGATGGATTAGGAGGGGTTTTCGGGCTTGAATGATTGTTTTTTGCCTTCTTCCTTCTTTTTTTTGGAAAGCGTTCCTTCCCGGTCGTCACCTGTTCTTCCAGGGATAAAAAGATGGGCGGTGGCGTGGCATATGGGTCGTTAATGGCGGGGAGTCTCCCTTGCAGGAGACTGGGAGTGTGGAGTTATTCACCATTATAAGTCACTTAAGCGCACACCGTGGGATGCATCGTACGCGACACTAGGCAGCTTCAAGTGGCGGGCAAGGCACCTACAGAGGGCTAGACACTCTCGTAACTCGTGCCCGCGTGCGAACCCAATTTACCACCCGGATTCCGGAGATCGCTCCGGAACGGCGCACACTAGCAATAAAACACGCCGAAAGCTAACCTCCAAAATTGGTAACGTCGCTTCAGCGGTGCGCTTCTGCCGGCTCGAAGTAACAAATGGTAATCCTTCAACCGATTTATACCTGTGAGGACGTACCTCGACGATAGTGCACGAGACGGGAAGACAATTGAGTTTTGCAGCCCGGCTGTAATGGCCGCCCAAGGTAGCGTACGGTGCGGAGTCATAAAATGGGATCAAAAACACTACTCGCGCTCCGCGCGCCAGAAGGTAGGGAACAAATCGATTCACCGAATCGAAGATGATTGGAAATTGAGAAAATAAATTCCCCCCTCACAGCCAGGGCGAATGTGTAACGAGCCGTCACGTTAGCGCTCCTGTTGCGCTGCGCCGGGGTCGAGCGAAACCCCGATCTGTCAGATTGCCGGGCGCGAGTGCCCGGGCGTAATTTCGCTCCCGTCACACATGAGTTCACACACTCACTTGGCTGCTCGGAACGTCAGGGGGGCAAAGGCAAACAAAACCTTCCGAAAAAAGAACACACACACACACACACACGGCGCGACAAAGAAAACAATCCACTATGGCGGCGGCCGCCGTACGGCAGAACTATTTTATTGATATTGGAGCCGTCGTCGTTTTGACTGTCAAATCATCAATCCGGATGCTCCCGGGCGCAGGGTTAGGGCGATTTATTTTCAAACGATTTGTTGCTGCTACACCGGGGTGTCTTTTTTCGACTTTTCGCCGCCGTGTGTTGCCGCTTGCACGTCGAATTGGCCAACAACGAAATTGACTCCATTCGCCGGCACCTCGTCGGGCCGGGTCGCAGTGCGCCGGGAGCCAGAATGCGAGTGAAATGAAATACATTAAGTCGCACGGCACCAACACTACCACCAGCAGCGGAACAAAAGGCATCGCTTCGCCCTGGATGTGGAGTTGAGCCGGAGCGCGCGTGGAGTGGGGACGCTCTCTCACTCACGCTGTCTCTGGCGCTCCTGCTCCACCAGCTCCGTGCAAACCGATAGCAAAACCCGGATGAAATGAAGCGAACTGATTCGATTCAATTTTCAGCAGCGAACGCCAAAGTTTAGCAAGTATTTGTATGGTTTAATGTTGTATGAAATTTGATTATTGTTCGCCGTACGGCCGCCGCCGCCGCCGGCTCCACCCGGAGTAAATCTCGGTGCCCGGAGCGACATTGCCGTTTGCCAATAAAGATTCGACGACGGCTATCAGTCGCCGGCGAGTCAAATTGCCCTGCCCCGACTCCCGGGACGACCCCGATCGGACCGCGGGGAGCACTTGGGACGTGGAGAGCAGGAGCCGGCATGTCTCAAGTCACGAGTCTTTGTAGCCGGACGGACCGTCCGAACGCTCGGTTTCAGGCCGTAGGGCGTAGCGCAGAAACAGCAAAACAATGCCGGAGTACGGTGTGCCCCAAACCCCCAGGACGGGTGCCGCTTTGAAGCACACGTACACCGGGCTAGGCTTCATTAATACATCTTGCCGGGTCCGGAAGTACGCAAGTCGCAGCGCTGCAGCTGAAGACGTCCGTAACTCGAGCGTTCCAGTCTTGTCTGCCCTCCCCACCCTCCGTTTCGCGTTGGCTCGTATCGGTTTTGAGGTTTTGTAGGGGTTGAATGAAGGCTTGAAGGCGATTCTGCAGCCACACCTCGCAGGTCAGGTCAGGATGTCCCCGACACTGTGGGATTAGCCGTGTTCTCACACTAAGCGCTACGCTTCACTGGTTGCGCACTGACGTGTGGCCCAGGCTCGCTACAATGTCTTGTACAACGCGAGCTAAGCAGCTACCGAAGAGCTGGTCTCACTGGCGGGGAAGTCATCACACACGCCTGCTGCTCGCGCCACCCAATGAATCATACCGTAAGCGATGAGTTTTCGCATTATTCCGGGCGCCCACCCCGCAGCCCAGCCGAACAATTAATGTCATACTTGACAGCGAGCTAGATCCGCCAGCAAGTACGTGGAGGTGCCTCTTTAGAGTTGCTGTGTGCGGCGGTCGGCGCCCTATGCTCATTTCGACGCCTGGCCGGGGCGGCCAGTGCAATGGGACCGCGGTCGGGCCTCCACCCAGGGAGGGAGTTAATTAACGACAACAATAAAGATAATCACTGGACGTGCCGGACGGAAGAAAGCCGGGGCACTCGCAGCCGTGAGAGAGTAGGTCAAACGCGTACGCCATCCCGAAGCCGAAAAGTCGAAGCCCGGGGGACAAAAGCCCGGGAGAGAAAGAAAAAGTGTGCACCCAGAACATCTACATAAACACTGGCTGAACTGGGCGGAAATGATTATCGACGGCAGCAACGGGCAGGGGCGAAGTTCGGAGGCCACGGAAGAACATGTGTAAATAGCCTCCCATTAATTGGCCTGGTGTAGTGCCGGGGTCCAGCCAGCGTTCCCGTTGAGTGACCAGATGTGCAGTGGGCCACAAAGTTACGAGCTCGAAAGATCCTGCTGGCAGATAATTAAATCGTGCACAGGAGCGCCCAGATTCCATCTCTCCCCTTCACGGTGTGTGTGCGTCTGTTTTGTTCGGCGATTTTTACGGCCGGCCCGAGAGTCCGGCGGCTGAGTGGCCGTAGCTTCGATCCGTAGCAGCAGATAGGCACCCGACCCGGTACTCCTTCACTCGCTAATAAGCCCGCCGGGCTTCAAAGGGAGCAGTCAGTCGGGCAAGATGTGGATAAGATTTGCAAAACGCTGGGATGCATGTACCCAAAGGGTCGGGAGAGAGAGAGAGAGAGAGAGAGAGAGAGAGAGAGAAAACCGCACGTGGTCGTGGGAATACAGCTGGAAGGAAGAGGTGAGACATATCTCCTCCCCAGCCCTACTGGGACTGGATACGCACTGGATGAGTCTCTAATTAAGGCATTTAATGAGTTGGAAAGAATGCGGGAGCAACGTTTACGCTTCCAGATTCCCTCGGGCGAACCGGGGGATCCGCAACCGTCCTCGATGCTGCCAAATTATCAGGTTGAACGCGCAGCACGGGCACGAGAATGCGATGGAACGGTAACCGCTCGCATGCACGTCGGGCGGGCCGCTCGGGTGTCAGGTTTGAGCCGTGTGAGTTATCCCGATGCGGAACGGCTGCCACACTACACTACTCGCAACACAATACGGCTGAGTGTTCGTGCAGTAGTAAACAAGGAGTACTGACAGCTATCATTGTGTTTTTTGTGCGCTTCTGTGGGCAACTCGACAGTGTTCCTGAAACGTTACTGCTGGCTGGTACGAATTGTCTAGTTTACAGGCTACTGTGCAGTGGGCGACTAGGTGTTAATTAGCTTCTAAGTCTCTGAGACATGTCAACTTCAAAGTCGGTACGATAACCAACGCCTTTGAGAGGCCAATTTCACAGAAAGTAGTTGATAACATCTGGGTTGTTTCAACAACTAACGGGCAGGTTCACACGCTCACTGGTATCTTCCAGATTCTGAGTTTATTTGAGTCCTCCAAATTCTTCGCATGCAATCAAGATGCTCTGTTCCATCTGGCGATAGATCCTAATCAACCACGTATGGATTATGTCATATACATAATATGTGGCATAATCATTCCGTCTGGATGATGTTCCTAGTCAGCCTCAAGGCTTGGAAGTATATCTCCTAAAGTCTGTATATAATAGTATACGACACGAAGTGTTTCCTTAAGTTGACTACGTTGGATGGGGCAAAACAAGCACCGGATCGCACACAGAGAGATCTTCCAGATCCAGATCGCCTTTAAATCTTCCAATGACTTCAGCTGCCATCGGGATCCAGCTCCGTCCATTCCAACGCGCACGCCGGTAATCGACATAGCCATTAGGATGGATTTTCATTCATAACTGCCAAAACAACGGTCGTCGTGATGTTGAAACTACCACACACACACACACACACACACACCAGCCATTTGCAAGATGGCCGACGTGGCTGATGTGTAGGTGGCAACAAAGCAACTCAAATTTAGCACCGCTTAGTCTGCCGGATCTAAAAACTGGAACTACTCGGCACACACACACGCGCACACAGCCCCACATTCGCAAAAAGTTGCTTGGAAAGAGTTTCCAGACTTCCATCCCGGCAACTCTCTCGCTCGCAGGCCACACGCACGCACGCCAAACGTCCTTCGTTTGGCAAGTCCCCGTTTAAAGCAGGGTTGCTTAGAGCGGCGTTGGGTGGAAAGGGAAAGGAACGGGGCCGGCGGGCGGGCGGGAGGTAAATAGAAAGTAATCATATTATTTCTGATGGCTTCGAGATTTCAAGGTCGTGCACTTGAAAACTGGGTTAGGGTCCTGACCCTTGGTTTTTCGGGTACTTGGGATACTCCGGCGACAGGGGGAGTCACTGGCAAAGAGAGAGAGATAAAGAGAGAGAGAGAGAGAGAGAGAGATGCTGGGCGGCGCGTTTTGGCTGGCATAACGCCGAAAAGTTGATGATAATTGTTCTGCGTGAAAGTTTCGGTAGCGTGCGGAAAGTTTTCATCAACGCCGGCCGGGTCGCCTAAAGTCACCCCGAACCTATGACAATGTTTCGTGAGGAGTCGGGCACGGGCGCAGAGTGTGCCTCCGTGAGACTCTCGGGCGGAAATTAATCAGCCGTTCGTTCGCGACGTCATCCTCGTCGCACCGTGTGCCATACAGGCGATTGAGGGACGCCCGGGTGCAGAAGACGCAGCATGAAAACGCCATTTAAAGTACATCATTTTAACAGTCGGGCTTTATGCAGATTTCACGACCAGGAACAATGTTTCAACAACAACACTAGCAACAACAAAACCCATTTGGATGTTCACCGGAGCTCATCGTGGATCATCGGTGCGTTGTTCTAGCGTGCGCCCTCCACGTCCACGCCCGGAAGCGAGCCGAAACGCGGAGCCGGAGCAGTCTTAATGGTGTTAAGAAATAAAAATATGAGCAGCCCATAAATTTCGTCCCAAACTCTACGCGCCGCGTGATCCATTTAGCTCCGGCTCACAAACTGGTGCAGAGAGGGGAACGCTGCATCGTTAACGAGTACTTAATATCGCTTTGATTCACTGTTGCCAAGAATGCAACATTTTACAGCGCCGTCTGCGCTCGCCGAAACGTTGGAATCACGCTCCATCGCAAGTAGGAGCGGAGTAGGTCTCCGCGATGGATATCAGCCCGGGCGCATCGCGTCCGGATGGCGAACCCTTTTGCTCCGAGGCCTTCACGGGGCCTTCGAGACATACAAAAAAAAACTCCGCCTATCGATCGACGGCGTCGGCTGCTCTGCCTCGCGCACAATCATTAAAGCTGGCTGCGTGTTGGAGCAAAAAGAAGTCATAAAACCGCCGACGCTTCGCATCGCACTGCTTTCTTGCGCCTAATTCACTGCACTCAGCACCTCCAGCGGGTTTGCCAGGGCGTGAGTGTTGGACCCTTATTGCCGAAACCTGCCGGAGGGATTTTTTCTCGTCGTTGTTCTTGTCGGGTCCACTCTTCCTTTCGTACGACTCTCGGGGAGTTTTCCAAAAATGAAGCAACAAAAAAAACTGCACCGTCGACTACCCCGCCGTGGGCCCGATCGGGTCCCCAAGGCTGTGGAGAAGAAAAAGGTCATAAATTTAATTTGGATCCGGGCCTGCAAATCTAAGCAGGAATAATTATCGACACAAGCGCGGCACAATGCACAGGACCTGGGAGTTAAAATTCGGTTATAATGCATGAAAACGGGTGCGGTCAAGATTAAATTGGCTTTTCCTTTATTGCCTCGCACGGAGAAGCAGGCAGCCCGGGGTTGGCGCTGGCCGAACCCATGGGGAACCCATAAAATTTGCCCATTATACACCCGCAGACACTACGAGTCGGATAAGCTGGAGGTTGCAGCCTCCAGACGGTGCTCGCATGCTCACGTCGGGCCACGACCACCTGGATCCAGGATGATCCCGTGCGCACCATGGGCAACTCGCTTCCCACGTGTGCTCTCGCCCGCTCCAGCCGTCTCCGGACGCCGACATCCGGAGTCGGCGACTGCGGGTCGAGCACGCCGGCTAATGGATGGCCGCTAAGACTCGAACCCTGCGCTGGGGAGTGGTAGGTGGCGTAATTCGTCATTCCACCACCGTGGGTCATGGAGATGATGTGCTGGCGAACCCCTTCGCTTCGGTCGTCGTAAAACGAACCACGTTCAAAACGCCTCCTCCATCCACTGAAGGAGCGAAACCACTGGCCGGTTTTTCGGAAGCCAAAGTAATAATGAGGATTTGGTCTGTACGATAATGCGTGCTGGCGAGCTGCTGCTGCTGCTCTTGCCGGAAAATTGCACACCACCGAACAGCACTCTCTATCGACAGCCAACATCAGGAGGACAACCGCACGGCGAGGTCCGTCGGATGCGGCTCCCCCCAGGAGGTCACCGGGCGCTGGAGGAGCAGGCCGCATGGTGATGACGCTTTCTTGGGGGAGGGAGTCTCGCTTTACCCGGGCGAAACCCATAAATCTCAATACCGGACGACCACGGGATCTCCACGGTAGCGCTCCGTTTTCGGGCCATCTCGCCAGCCGAGGGGTTGGTTGGGTTTTTGCGGAATTCGATTTGCCTTCTTCTTCGCCTTCTTATGAATATTTAATGCCCGTAATGTACTTGCCCGGTTGCGTTGGTGGCGGTGGTGGCGGTGGAGGTGGTGTGCAGTGGTGAATTTATGTGCCCCTCTCCCTTCTCGACCCTGCACCGCCCGGTTGAGGTTAGGTTTGGTGTGCGCTCCTTCCATCAATCTTGTTGATGCGAGGTCTAGCTGGTACCTGGGTCCCACCGAGACCAAACCACATCTACCATACGCGACGAACCGCAAACAATGGCTTTTCTTTAAATATCTTCTCCCGCTCCTCCCCTGCTCCGAAACCGAACCCGGTGGTTCCATTCAGATTTCTTGGAGCGACGGCCTCCACCGCCATTGCGAAGAAATTTCCGTTCTGCTTCCCGCACTTACACGACAGATTCGCAAACGGCCATAAATCAATTTCCGTGGAGATAATTTCTTTCC
>KZ071846.1:88107-108859 GCA_002091845.1 Anopheles cracens | reverse complement strand
TCTTTGCGTGTATTTTGGACTGAGGTCGGGTAATGGACATGTACGGGTAGTCCTAATTGTATTAAATTATCACAAACTTTGCGTACAGTGCGATGTAATATCTATTCCGCATTTTTACATACTTTTTACGTTTTAAATGAATTAATACTGTCATGCTGTATCTTATAAAACACATCTTGAAACCCAAACAACAAACGTCCAACATCCACAAACACTTCCCCACCCTGTGACATTGAAACCGTCCGGATGAAAATGCATAACCCGAAGTGAATTCAATTTCGCCTTTCGTTTCGTATGAATTTTTCATGAAATTATTCGCTTTCAATAAAAGTGAGCGAAGCGAAGTAAAAAAAAAACAATAACCGGTTAACTCGAGACAAGCGCGAGCAGTTGACGTATTTTCGGTATGTTCCGGTCACGCTTCGGGTACCGATGTCTTATGAATACCGAATCATCTCGAACCCTGCACGAGACGCACGCTCCCACTCACGCCCCCGCTCCGGGTCCTGCGATGGAACCGGTAAACAAATCAAAATGAATTCGTGAAATTTCTTGGTACGAATCTTTGCCAGCTCGTTAAGCCGGGCTTTACCCTGCACAGGGGCACCACGTTGGCGGTTGATTTATGATTGGTGAGTGTGTTTATCGCTTGTGAATTCATAACCGTGAAGACGACGGCATCGGCAGCCGAGTCCGCGATCCGCGAAATTTTGGCAACAAGTGTCAGAAATGTAGGAAATGGCATAAGTTTAACGACACAAATTACACGCATATTTGAATCATTTGTCTTGTTTTATTAAAACTAATAGATTCAGCGATAAGAAGGGGCACTGTTTATTAAATCATAAACATAAAACACCTGCATGACAATTTGCTTCAATATCTTTGCCCATGGCAAACGGACCACTTGAAACCGGCACAAGCCCGGGCCGGTTTGGGCCAAGGCCATATTTTAAAACTCCAGTGAGAATTGACGAAAATGTTGAACCCTTATCCTACTGCTTGCAAGGGGCAAAAATCGGGGCGAGCACATTCTTCCCGCACACATTCTCAGGCGAGGTCGCTGCTCACTTAACCCTCCGATGACACGAGGGTTGTCATGCTGTATCTTATAAAACACATCTTGAAACCCAAACAACAAACGTCCAACATCCACAAACACTTCCCCACCCTGTGACATTGAAACCGTCCGGATGAAAATGCATAACCCGAAGTGAATTCAATTTCGCCTTTCGTTTCGTATGAATTTTTCATGAAATTATTCGCTTTCAATAAAAGTGAGCGAAGCGAAGTAAAAAAAAAACAATAACCGGTTAACTCGAGACAAGCGCGAGCAGTTGACGTATTTTCGGTATGTTCCGGTCACGCTTCGGGTACCGATGTCTTATGAATACCGAATCATCTCGAACCCTGCACGAGACGCACGCTCCCACTCACGCCCCCGCTCCGGGTCCTGCGATGGAACCGGTAAACAAATCAAAATGAATTCGTGAAATTTCTTGGTACGAATCTTTGCCAGCTCGTTAAGCCGGGCTTTACCCTGCACAGGGGCACCACGTTGGCGGTTGATTTATGATTGGTGAGTGTGTTTATCGCTTGTGAATTCATAACCGTGAAGACGACGGCATCGGCAGCCGAGTCCGCGATCCGCGAAATTTTGGCAACAAGTGTCAGAAATGTAGGAAATGGCATAAGTTTAACGACACAAATTACACGCATATTTGAATCATTTGTCTTGTTTTATTAAAACTAATAGATTCAGCGATAAGAAGGGGCACTGTTTATTAAATCATAAACATAAAACACCTGCATGACAATTTGCTTCAATATCTTTGCCCATGGCAAACGGACCACTTGAAACCGGCACAAGCCCGGATTAACTTTTTTTTCAATCAGCGTGAGCATATGAAAAGAATCATTTAAATCAGTTCAGTGCTGGATTCGGTCTTGTAACTTCTCCATAGTTATTTGCATATTATTAATCAACACAGGTTCGTGCAGCACAAATTAGAGTGAAATTCATAAAATGCACGATTATATAAAACGAAACTGGCGGTTTGCAGCAGCAAAACCATTGAAGTTTTTATTTATGTGCACATTGTGCCTCATAAATTATTTTTTTCAAGTTAAATCTTTCGAAATAAAAATGAAACATTTTTGTTTCAGTATTCGGTAGGTCTTGTATCAATTGTCACCGTAGAGAAGGGACTTAAAACTTTGTTAATTACCTTAACATTTGCAGACAACATATGTGTAAATTTAATATGAGACCAGCATCAGGTAAAAGTGATTAATTCCTTAATTTAATGTTGCCATATCGACCATCAAGTAGGCCGTTATTGACGTTCGAAGTGTCAATTGCAGGAAATATTTTCCATGTGCCTGACTTTCATGAAAATGCACTTCCTAAGTTAAAAAACATTCGAAACTTTTATAAAAATTACCCTTTTTTCTGTGTTACTTTCTAATTTGTTTTTGTTTTTTATGCCTTTTTCTCTAGTTTCCTAATTCTTGATAAATTCAGATCGGACGAAATAGTGACAGCAAAGCAGAAATATTTGTATATTTCGGAAAACACAAAAAAAAAATCTGCAAAAAAAATCTTGGAACTTAGCTAGAAATCATTATTACATGTTCAAAATATATGGTGTGAACCATCTTTTATTGCATGTCAGAGTATTATCTATAAGTTTCATTTGACCTATCGAAAAGTGCTCTTACTCTACATAGAAAAAAATCGGCATTGTCTGAAACCTTAACTACGCTCACTTAGATAAAATATCGAACGATAAACCGGGTAATTTTTTTATGCCTTATAGCTATAAAGTGTACTTCTCACATAACTAACAAGTGTTACAATTCAACATTTGCACAGTATTGGTGCTATCTTCATGGAGTCGTTCCATTTTTTAACAAATATGTGATTTTATGAACTCATTTATTTGAGCTTCTCTTCAATCTATCAGTTTTGTTTTCAAATTTATAATTAACTTTTTTTTCAATCAGCGTGAGCATATGAAAAGAATCATTTAAATCAGTTCAGTGCTGGATTCGGTCTTGTAACTTCTCCATAGTTATTTGCATATTATTAATCAACACAGGTTCGTGCAGCACAAATTAGAGTGAAATTCATAAAATGCACGATCATCGGGCGAACGTTTTGTTCCGTATGTTTTTTGTGTGCTTTTTTTTTGGTTCTCTAACTACTACTACCACGAGCTGGTGATGAATTTTCTCGATCTCTTAACCCCCTCCTCATCCGCACGTCACTACGGTTCTGCAGATGCGGGATGGAGTAGAAGTTTTCTTTTTGTCATCGCTCGCGGTCATGTTGCTCACACGACAGCGAGGAAATAAATCTATTCACTCATCGATCAAGCCGAAAACTACCGTTTTTGGTCCGTTGCCGGTGGAAGGTGCGCTGATTGTTAGCGAAAATGCTCTTCTTGTCTTGAATTTGATTGTTTTTTCGTTTTTACGAGGAGCTCCACCACCTAAGAATGGGGTAAATGTACAATAAACATTTAATAGGAAAAGTTTAACTACAAATAGAGAGCTACATGCTTGCCATGCAGAAGTTTATAGAAACATAAATGTTCTTCTTCTTTCTTGTAAAATAGTTGTTCATAAACCGGGTCAATCGGGACAGTGGAGTGAATTGATTACGAGCGAGTTATTAGTGTTTTTCTGTTTGTTCTGTTTCTGGTACTTTCTGTTTGTATCGACAAAGCTTGGTTTGATGTCGAGCTACAAATGAATGATATAGAAGGAGCACTCTTCCGTGCGGATTGAATATATACAGACATATATTATTTTTTATTGAACATCGTTCACTTCTTTAGTCATTCTCATTAGTAAACCTATTTGCAAGCTCCTGCTTCGAAAAAAAACCCCATCGAATGAGATGAACCACATTTGCCGGTGAATAAACCATCCGTAAAGATTACGGGTACGCCACATTTGCTCCAGCACATGAGTTCTTCCGCGTGCGGTGTGTTGTTAGTATTACCGCTGGGTGGCTGGGTGATGTTTTGAAATATGAGCTGCTCCAAAAGGTCGGGAGCGTTTTTTTCTCCCCCTGCGTGCCACTTTCCACACTTTCCCATCCCCATTGGCTGCAAACAACCCCTCCGGGTTCAGCGTGCTATTTTTATTTAGTGGCAGAACAGTTCGCACCTTCGCATGCGTCGATGGTTTGATAGTATTTTGTTCGTTCGTTCGTTTTTTCTTACTATGCGGTCCGCCCATCGCGTACCATCTCCACAGCGCCACAAAACGTCGCAATTATAAAAGTTCGTACGAACGTACGGATTACTTCCTCGCCCGGCACGCTGGCTTCATTCGTTAGTTATACGCTGCGAAATATAATATTTATGTTGATTGTTGTCTGCCGTTGTTATTTTTATTTCTTAGTTCGCTCTCCCCGTCCCCCGCTGTCGTGCTGGAACGTGGGACCGAACCGTGTCGATGAGTGGAGTTTTCATGTTTACTATTTACTCACAGCTCAACGGTTCCGGCCCGGGTGCGGAACGGTTCCGTGTTGTGTTTACATATGTGTAAATTTAATATGAGACCAGCATCAGGTAAAAGTGATTAATTCCTTAATTTAATGTTGCCATATCGACCATCAAGTAGGCCGTTATTGACGTTCGAAGTGTCAATTGCAGGAAATATTTTCCATGTGCCTGACTTTCATGAAAATGCACTTCCTAAGTTAAAAAACATTCGAAACTTTTATAAAAAATACCCTTTTTTCTGTGTTACTTTCTATTTTGGTTTTTGTTTTTTATGCCATTTTCTCTAGTTTCTTAATTCTTGATAAATTCAGATCGGACGAAATAGTGACAGCAAAGCAGAAATATTTGTATATTTCGGAAAACACTAATTTAAATGCAAAAAAGCTTGGAACTTAGCTAGAAATCATTATTACATGTTCAAAATATATGGTGTGAACCATCTTTTATTGCATGTCAGAGTATTATCTATAAGTTTCATTTGACCTATCGAAAAGTGCTCTTACTCTACATAGAAAAAAATCGGCATTGTCTGAAACCTTAACTACGCTCACTTAGATAAAATATCGAACGATAAACCGGGATCATCTGTTACGGGGGTTTTTCCCAATAATTTCAGGCTATCAATATTGATTCGACCAAACGAGCGACCATAAAACCGGCGATAGACCGGCGTATCTTCGGCCATTCAAACGCGCACACACTGCACGCCACGTCATTTCGGCCGACCTGGTCATCTTATCGGAATAGCCCGCCCTGACGAGCGGGCCCACCCAACGCACCGCCCCGCGTCATATTTGCACTCGCGCCTAATGTGCATGAGATGATTCAATTTTGATTTGATTTTCGCCCTGCTCTGTGCCCGAGTGCACGGTGCGCGAATTTCGCGCGCACTCAGCCGCCCACTTTGATCGTCGCCACACCACCAGCTGATGAGCTGGTTGTGTAGAGGGTTTTTTTTTTGCAAATGGGCAATAGCAGGCCGGGGCCGGTACGTGAAGGTGTGTGGCGCTAGTGTGTGTTGGTGGGGTGAGGGTGTCGTGAGCTCACGTTTTTCGGCGTGACAGAGGCAATATCGGCAGCCGTGGATATGTGGCCGTTGGATAAATATTTACTTTTCTATCACGGTGAGTACGGCCGCGCATAAGAGAAGCAGGCTGGTTGGTGCTGTCGATCGGTTCGGTTGTTTTTGTTTGTTTTGTTTTTGTTTGTCTCACTTGCTTCTGCTGGTTCCGTGTTTCGATCCGTTTCGTTCTCGTTGAAAATAATCTTTTTTTCTGTTAAATTTAAATTTAAGTGTTCGTGTTGTTTCGTGCAGTATTACAAGAATTATAACAAGTGAGAGATTTTAGAGCATTTTATCCATTTTTAACGTTCAAAATGACGAGTATTGTTTATGTTTCTAGCACTTCATTCCACACCCTACACGCACACACTCTAAAGATAACATTAAGCACGTATGAAACATTTCTCCCCCTTTTATGCACGAAAAAGGGGGGGAAGCGAAAATTGCCGAAAGAACGAGCGAATAAACGTTAGTGGAATTGTTTATCCTACTCCGATGGAGTCGTTCAAACTTAACAAACTACACAGCAAAACGCTGTGCTAATGAACCTATTCACAGCCATTCTACCGTTAATTGTTATGGGTGTGTGGAAAGGCCCGGGCTGACCTTAGCACCGCCACCCGTTCCACCGCCCGTTCCAAAACTGCGATAAAATCGAAACGACACGCGCGAGAAGCGCCGGGGATATTTTTATCCGACCAACCACTTCGGTTCGGCATTGTCTGAAACCTTAACTACGCTCACTTAGATAAAATATCGAACGATAAACCGGGATCATCTGTTACGGGGGTTTTTCCCAATAATTTCAGGCTATCAATATTGATTCGACCAAACGAGCGACCATAAAACCGGCGATAGACCGGCGTATCTTCTCCCCATTGGCTGCAAACAACCCCTCCGGGTTCAGCGTGCTATTTTTATTTAGTGGCAGAACAGTTCGCACCTTCGCATGCGGCACCTCACTGGAACGGCTGGAAAACTTCTGCGATTCACAGTCGCTGCTTCGCGCTCTTTTTATGTGTGTTTCTAATGCCTCCACCACACCGCCACCGGTACGGTCGGCCGGGTTCCTTTCAAAGTTAATCCTTTTGGCATGTGCTCTATTCACATCAATAAATCAAACATACATGTGCATCGGTTAGCATTTTGCAACCGTAGAACATGTGTTGGAAACATTAAGGTGGGTGGGAAAAAAAACGATTGCTTTGTACAGCAGCTGTTGCGAGGCGTGGTCTATTGTGATAGTTTCCGATAGTTGAATTGTAAGGAGTGTTCGTTGCATTTACCCACGGTTGAGGCAGCATGTGTGCGACATCACTCGTCGATTCTTAATTAAATATTGCGTGAAAGAAAATGCTGGAAGTAATGGTTTCAAGATAAAAATGTTTAATGTACTTAATGTACTACATTACAAGAAAAACAGTCCATTTCCCCAACATACAATGGCCAACTATTGGAAAGAAGGACCGATCACTAATCAGCAATAATTGATTCTCTGCCGTATTGATCGAGCTTTTTCAATGTGAAACAAAAAACAACAACACCACACTGTGTATTGCAGACTCCCGTTCACTTTCTCTCTTGGTAGCTTCACCCTTCGGACCGATCGCGTTATGTTCGCGCTCATCACCTACCGGCTGCGTGCTGGTGGTTCTCCACTTTTACGGGGGGGTCACTCACGTCGGTACGCCACGTGAAAAGAAACCGCTCGCATCCGATTTAAGCCGACTTGCACCGGCCATCATACGCGTTACCGTTGGCCAGACTCGCGTTCCATCGATGTTCGATGGTAGCTTTCTCTCGCACGCGTGGTTCATGTGTGCGCCGACGCGGACACTCAGCGCCGTAAAATGAGAGCCGTGAGTGAGCGAGTGTTTGCGTGAGAGTGAGAGCGGGTGAGAAGTTGTGAGAACGCATCTCACCGTTCGTGCTTCTGTTAGCTTTGAATTGCCGTCTATACATCGTGGAGAAGTTTTTCACGATTCTCTCTCTATCTTTCTCTCTCTCTCTAACTTTGGAAGTCTCACACGCCCCACACACAGTGAGAGATCGGCTTACGGCTCACGACCGTCGTGCTAGGAAGGGGCACGCACTCACGACGCGAAAGCTTCGCCAGCATCGTGGCCCGTGTTCGGGATCATATGTTAATTGTCAGACGGACGGAGTATTTTTATCACCGGGGTCGGGTTGGCGTTCAGTGCTGCGAGGACGGTAGATCGCACCGCATCAGATCCTGTGCCGTGTGTCGCCGCGTCACTGTCGCGTCCTCGTGAGTGTGGGTGTGTTCGCGTGAGGGTGATGGCATTCCGGATTGATTCGCGTTTCGGTGACCAGAGGCAATAACATCGGCACGGCAAAAGGCAACAGCGAGACTTCCAGTGGCGAGCCGGGCGTCGCAAATTAGTTTAACACTTTCGTAACCCTGCAGTGTGCAACTGTGCATCGGGACGGCTTCCGGTGCCGCGCGTGTCGTGTCGTGGGGTTCGGGTGTGGTGTGAGTGAATCTTACGGTGGCCTTTTGGCCCTCGTCTCCCCCCCTTCGCAAACTTACGGCACTCGTTCGCCATAGCAACGGACGATGTGCTTTCGGACGACTTTTACGAGAAATTAACGCGCAAACAGGAGCGTTTCTGTTGTTGCAGCAAGCGACTGATCAGTTTCGAACGCTTATTCAATTCTTCTCCATGTGCGTTCGGTTCGAATATCGATATTTTGTTTGTCCTATCCTATCCTCCCCGTGTCTCGCTTGCATCACTCTGCAGCCAGCTGCCGATTGGCGGAAATCTTCTTCCATACGTACGCTGATTGCGCCTTTATTCCTCAGCGGCAGTGGACTGGCGCTCCAGTTCTACAGGCCGTCGACGGTGTCTGTGCTCACTTCATGCCCTCGGCACCGACGCTCGCTTGTTCGTTCTTCGCTGATTATCCTTTTCTCCCGTTCCGTTGCCTTTGTTGCCCCTCCTTGCAGCTGGTGCTCGTGGCGGAGAAGAAAAGCGCAAATGTGCATATTTCTTATCGTCTCTTTCACAACCCCGAGCAGCTGTGTGGGTGTGTGTTTGTGTTAGTGCATCGCGGTGTGGGTGTGCGGGCAGATCCTTCACCATGGCTCACTTGGCGTAATGTTCTTTTCATCCAAAGGCAAAGCTGTCCCCCCCCGCTAGTGTGTTCATCTCCGAGACGTTCGTTGGGGTGAACCCGCACCGCAAGCCCAATCGCGCAGGAAAATCTCCGGAAAACAGACAAGTATTAGAGTGATGTCCTCGCGAGGGGGGCCCTTCTTCGCCCGCTTCCACGCTTCCAGTTCCCGTGCCGTGTAGAGGTGACGAATTTCACCGAATTCGTGCTGATCACGCCGATACCGTTTTCTCGCTTAAAGACGCATTATGTAACGGCTCGGCTGGTGTGGGCTTTCCCGAGCCAATCCAAACGTCGATAGAGCGTACGGTGTCGGTGTCGGTGCCGATGCCGGCACTTCGGTGCTGTCTCGGGCCTGCAGGACAAGGGCGAACGGGGGCGCAAAAAATTAAAGCCCAAGGCAGCCGGTGAAGCACGCGTGCGATGCGACACCGGAACGCACTTCCTTGGGCTGCGCCGCACGCACACTGCCGCCTACCCACCCGATGCGCACGTCCTAAATCATCATCATCAATTCTGATGAGCGGCGTGTCATAGTGGCGTCTTTCACAAAATCCATACTGCATACGATCGGATCAAATCTATTCGCTTCGATGTGTTCCAGCCCGGTGGATGGCTTTGTGGTGTCTGTGTGTGTGTGTGGGTGTTTGTTTGTGTTTATTGGCTGGAAGCGAAGCCGGGTGTTACCGGGCGGAAATGCGATGATGGATGATGGGTCTTGTCTGCATGTGCGCGTGTGTCGGTAGGAAGTCTGTATCCCGACCGGATCCGGGCGGAAATGCGATGATGGATGATGGGTCTTGTCTGCATGTGCGCGTGTGTCGGTAGGAAGTCTGTATCCCGACCGGAAACGCTTATTAATAAAATCCGTCCGATGCGTGAGTAAATCGGTAAGATAAGCCCGACCGGCGGGCCGTGTTGCGTACGACACATATGTCGGAGATGCGGTCGACGAATGCAGCAGGTTTTGCCGGTACGATTTTCGGTATCGGTAGTGATTAATTTGACTTGGCCTACTCGGACGTGCTTTGTCCACCGTCGGAGGAGTATATAGGCCCGGGAAACGTGTCATGAGACTTTTGACTTGTTTATCTCTAAACAATTCGTACCGTTTTGTAAATTTAAACACACGACAAAATGTATATACATTATTCCATGCATTTTTTTAACTTTAACCACAATTCTCAACTATCATTTCTAGACAAACAAATTTGGAAAATGATGCTTTTTAATATAGTTGAAGGCTTTTAGCAGAGTCATGGCTTTTGACAAAAGATATCAGCATAGCAGCTGCAGCAGATGAAGAATACATATTGGATAAGGGTTTATCGTTTCCTGTACTTTTGGTTTATATATTTTAAACACAGTGAAGCCTCCCAAAGATAGGCGCGCCCAAAGATATACAGTGTTTCTAAGATGAACACTCGTTTAATCCCTTTATTTTCAATCATTCATTTTTACTCTTGCTAATGACTGACAGTTGATTTGTTATTCGTTTACAGTGTTTGGTTGAAAAGTTCGCTATAATAGTAAATGGTTCTACGGTTCGCCATACTTATTCCGCAGCGTATATTTCGCAAACGATGGTGCAATGCGTAAGGGCAAGCCCTAATATAGTGCAGTTTGTTGGTTCGAGTCTCAACTGGATCGACATCCCGCACACGGGACTAACTATCGACAATAAAAGTAGTAACTAAGTCAAAGAAAGCCAGAAATGGCAGTTCTAGAGCCACTTTAGGTTGATGTGCCAAGAGGGAAGAAGAATCTGAGGTGAAGCATGAATTTACTAACTTGTATTGAACATAACTTACAAATCTCATAAATACTTAACTAAAACGGCTCAAAAGATAACAGTTCCTTCGGCTGCTATCGCTGGGAGGTTTCACTGTATATGAGAAAGCTTTTCTGAGATTCAACTACCTAGACGAATGAGAAACTCAATGGTACACATAGTATTTGTAAGTAAAATGCAGTTTAATCTTTCCAAACGATGTGCAAATTTATCGCCAATTTAATTTTAATTTCAACGAAAATTCTCTATCGACCGTTCTATAAAGTTTACCCCAATTTAAAACTTTACTTTTTATGGTATAAAACATATCCTAAAAAGGCAATCTAAGTCCAATCGGCATCGGCGTCGTATAAAATGCTGATTTATTCTCTAAAAAATGATTCCTTCATATATTTTATACCAGTTTTATTTTCTCTGTGAAATGGAGAACGTAGCTCGAAGTGAAATTTCGCTCTTACGAAGGAATACTGGGCAGCTGTGGCTGTCTGGTGAGTTTGCCATCATATTGGCACCGTCATCATCTTCGCACCATTTTTCCACTCCGAAAGTGCAAGCTAGTGTTTGGCTTTCGAAACATATGACCCATCATTGTACCAGCCGAAGCTTCCAGACTCGCTCCGTAGATTTACAGAAACGAAAATCCTACTTTTTTGTCATAATGGAATTCTGAATCTTCTTGAGCAGAAAGAAACTTCAGCATCTGATAAGTGGAGTGTAAAAATGTGTGTCAGCAGATACGCTCCAAACGTTTCCTTCCCTTGTTCGCTTATCAAAGCGTTCGCCTTGCCTTACGCGCGCCCCTACTGACAATCTGTCGATAGTTTTCCGCTCGATTTAATACAAGCGCCAGACGGAGGAATAAAAAGGGTTTCTCTCTCACTCTCTCTCTATTTGGTCAGCGAATCACTGCAGCCAGTTATCCCTCGCCGCGGTGAGCAATGATAACGAACCGAGTGTTCGAGCGGCCCGGTTCCTTATTAACCATTGAAGTGTCTCAGTTATCCCTCGCCGCGGTGAGCAATGATAACGAACCGAGTGTTCGAGCGGCCCGGTTCCTTATTAACCATTGAAGTGTCCCGGCTCGTGCGATGGAGGCGCCCGGTCCTTTTCGGCACAAGAGGCTGACCAAGAGGCGCGGGTGTGTCGGGCGTAACGCGTACGACACGGTACGAAACAAATTGATTGCCGTGAACCGCTGGAGTGCTCTCGTCGGTACGATGACTATTCGAGCCCATTGTTTTGTGATTGCGATTTTGTGATTCAAATGATCACTTTACTCCGAACGGGGCGGGTGCTTGTTGTTTGTGAACAAAAAATAGCGAAATAGCGACAGCCGCGCCGTTTGTTGCGTCCTTTTCCGCATGAATAATAATTTGTCTCCCGCTCTGTTGAATAAATATTGACATGGTGCTCCCGTGAGCGTGGGCGCGGCGAAGATCAAAGGACCGGGATTTGCACGTGCGGGCCGTGGGGCAGTAAGAATTACGACCAATTTGCCGGATTAGTGGAAGCTTTGCTAGGCGTGATGAGCGTGGCTTGTTCGCGAGGCACGTAATAGGCTTGGCGAAGAAAGTAGCTAATCGTATATGTTCTCGGAACGTTGTTGTCGCTTCAAAGAAGTGACCCAAATTCGTGCCGTATTAATGTGATCTCTATGCATTTGGAGTTCCACGAAAAAAAAACTCTCGAGAACGAAGAAAAAACCCTTTTCTTGTTGATATTTCTAAGGGTCTCCGCAGACGAGCCGCTTTTGCGCTTTGCTGCGAGAACTAAAGCGCCTAGCTGCAAAAACTGATCATGTAAATGAAATATAATTCTGCTGCAGCTGGTACCTGCCATTCTCGAATAGGTTACGGATAATTATTTATTTGCATTATCCGGGATTGAGATCAAAAATGCAACCAAAAACCATGTGTTTGTGTTTGTTAATGCGTTTCAATTCGAAAAAATATGCATTTTACTAGAGGTGATATTTTTCATGCCGTTCTTGCCGTTCATACCAAAAATATTGCACAATTACAAACTTTTAATTTTCGACTATTTGTATTCTTCGCGAATAACACGGATAATCAGATTTGATTTTTTCATCATTCAGTTTGCCAAGATTGTTTTTACTTTTTAATTTCGTCAGTAGACGAAATTTAAAAGATAGTTTTGATCCTATCTCCCATTATACAGTAATTCTGCTGCAATGTTGTTGGATAAGAATATAAACCATAGGTATTCATAATTCATATCTCCATTGAACCTGTATTATTGAGGTTAACGTAAACAAACCCAATACAGTGATATTCAGGCTATGTCGCAGTTTTGTGTTTATGTTGACTATTTTGATTGTGAGTTTGATATTTTTGGCAATAATTCGAAGATTTTTAAGTACAATATGCATAAAATATGTTAACAAAATTTTAAGTATTAACCCTAAAATCAATCAGGATCCATATTGCATTGTAATTTAAAAATATATTAAAATGCTTTATAATGCAGCAAAATTAAACATAGTTTATTTTGCAAGATAGCCTGATGACCACTGTAAAAGCGCGATGCTGTTTCGACAGTATTTGGCTGCAATTTGCGCGGTATCTCACGCGTCAGCTTTGTGTTCATTCGGCTCTCACTTGCAGCATTTACGCAAAAGCGGGTTACAGCGGCTCGTGTGCAGATTGCCTAAGAGTTAGTTCTAAAGAAAGCACGAAACACACTATGAAAGTGACGAGAAATGATTCGTGTTAGCAACCAAGTGAACGAACAACATCCTTCCTCCGTCAAACGAATGGTAGCTCAGCTTTAGAAGGACACAACACACACACACACACACACACTGACAAATCATTCTCGAGCTGAAGAATAAGGGGTTGCATTATCCGCAGAGTGATTGTATCGTTAGCAAAATTGCATTAGATAACGAGCGCCAGAGCAGAAGCCTGGGAAAAGTCCATAAACATGGCTGGCAGTTCCAAATCCTGTACCACCGGTACGCTTGGGTCCTGCGGGCTTATCACCCCGAAGGGATACACATCCGAGAGGAAACCGTTTGAAAGCGCGCTCGCCCGTGGCGTACGCGACCGTACTGTGCGCGACTGCGCTGAAGGCGAAGCGCTTTATCAACGGCAAGGCAGTGATCCTTACACCTGCCTCGAGAGTGTACCGATCGCGGTACACAGTACAACCGGGAATGGCAAGGAAGCGAACTTACCTATTAATGGAATCCGATAGCGCTCATTTGCATAGGAATAAACACAAATTTATGTTTCGGTAGTTCGTGACTGGAAAGGTAATGAACGAATGAATGAGTCCTCTCCCCCATTCTCTTCGCAGTCGATAGGGCATTATTCACCAAACGTACACCGTTTGTGGGACGCGTTTTGTCCGGGTTCGAGTTCCGAGTTTTGCCCTGCGGGAACTTGCGCGGCAGACCTTGAAGAAATTTACACGGAAAATACGGAACGGCAGGAATGAGACCACCGGCTAACCTTCATAAATAACTACTTGACTCAATCGATAAGAATAATTTGCTATGATTAACCTGTAGGCCGTGAGGAATATAAATGTGTTTTATGAAAAACAAAACAAACAAACATCTCTTGTCCACGTCCAGCTGCGGCGTGCTGAAATTTTAATTTTACGCTCGCTGCTAATCGCTTCGAAGCGGAAACCTCAGCCAGAATGTCAAGCCAAAGTGCCAATTGTGCGTTAAAATTCCACTTAAACTCTGCACGATCGTGGCGTATTGATTCCGATAGCTTCCCGTACCGGGGCTTTTGCGTCTGGGACGGTGGATTCTGGTGTGCGTGTGCGGGAAAAGGCAAGCAGTAGAAGAAAAAACGTGACCGAGCGAACGACGAAAGTGAGTGGTATTGTCTGTTGCTGCTGCTGCCGTGATGTGCTTTTTTCTCTCTTCGCTCGAACATGATAAATGTTGTCATGGAAGTTAATTCGTCTTCTTCGCCCTCTCGCCAATGTCACAGCAGCAATAACAGCGCCGTCTCCAGGGCACGCCCGATCGGATGCCGGTGATTGTGGGCGCACACGGGACACGAGAGCTTGTTTGTTTGCTTTTTTATTTTATTTTATTTTGCACAAGAACGCGAATGTGCTTGCGTTTGTGCGTCAACGTGTTTGTGCCACAGGGACATCAAATACTGCAGCAACTTTTTCGCATGCTGCCCCACCGCCATCAGCTGGTGGCCACTTATTGGCTGCTGGCCTCCGCGACGCTGGCACTGGTATGCTTTGGCCGCACGGTGTCATTTTGTGATTATTCCGGGAACGATTATTCATCCGTCTGTCGATACGAAAGGTACGGTAGAGGGTTTGAGTTTTCGTTGGAAAATGCTGAGAATATTCTTCGAAGCGCAGATATCTGTAACAAATATCTTGTGAGAAGAGAGTTGTTGAAAACACAAACACCCGGCACAAAGAATTGATGGCCGTACTCTGCTGCAGGAGCGGCAAAGCATCGACATTTGACCAATATGTTGTTCCACAGCTGCGTTGGGTAGGTGGTGATATTGAATTTTGAAAAAAGCTTCCGGTTCAGGTGGTTATGTTGGTAGTGGGCTGTTTGAGACAGATGAAAATTCGTTTCTTATACAATGACGAAGGACATGTTCTTAGACATTTTAGAAGCTATCTGGATGAGAAGTAAGATTTTATCCTATCATCTGCTTCCAAGTAGTTAGTTGTACGAGTTTTTACTTGTTTTTTTTTTACTATTCTTTTCAGAAAGTTGAAGGGGTAACGTTAGACGGGTAGATTTAAGTATATAAGTAAGAGATTTTTATCCATTTTTTATTTCTGTGTATTATATCTAAAATTTCGTCCAATGTGCGGTTAGTCCCTTTCTAAGCAACTTCCTTGAGAACCAAAGTAATAAAAATAGAAAAAATGTCATAAGAAATCAGCTAAAAATCTTGGCAACAGGAGGATGTTGGACTTCTGTGAACAAAACATCTGAATATTAGCTGTTTCTGATGCAACTTGTGTAAAAAATCGTTTAAAGAAAGTTCGAATTCTTTCGTTTATAGAAAAGTTGAATTTGACCAGATTATGTCTTGACAAGTTTCTTAAAGTTTTTTCTTATACACTCTGTATCATAACTATACGCTCACCAGTTTTTTTTAGAATACAACGAAAACTTGAAGAAATAGATGAAAATGATGTTGTACTAAGTTGTAGATAATAACAAAATTCGTTTGTGACGAATTTTTCATATTTTCACGCACACTATTACTGCTTTTTTCACCACCGTCAAATGCCCTCGTTGTAACATAACTTTACGCCCACTTAGGATTTTTTTTCGCTACAAATAATTGTTTTAAATTTCGATTAAAAATATAGGAACTTTTAAACGATCTTGAATAGTGTAGGCATATTTTTGAATTTTAGTATTTTTTCGGTAGCGCGTACTGGTTTCAATTTTTTTCGACATAATGCTGAAAATATAACCTTTCGAACCATGTATATTAATTGCTAATCTAGCACAGGCAAGATATCTAAAAAATACCTAAAGTTGCCGAAAAATTGATTTTTTAACATCGAAAACCAAACGTATCAATGTACTAGTGAGCTTCATATACTTAAGAAATGTATCAAAATGTAGTAAAATATGCCAAAAATCTTATTCCTGTCTAAAGCTATGGCCCGACCCATCTTTCGATACGAAAAATTTTATTCTGACGTTCAGATTTTTATATTGACGGTATTTAATTCTAAAGTACTGATATTTGACTATAAACCATCAATCGAGGTATTATTTGTTTATTATATTATTTGTATGTATTGATTTGACCTTGTATTGTGTATTTCATAGGTGTGAGCAATAGAGATACGATGATAAAGAACTTTGAGCGGAGTATAAGCAGGACAGTTGGACTTGATTGTTAGTGGTAATAAGCGCTTCTTAATCAACAGCCGTTCGTATGTAAAAAAGAGATAGTGTTGGCGAACATTTTCCTAGTGTGAGTGTGTGCACGAAGACTCTAAAACACCCGTCGGTACATACTTGCCCCTGTTCGTATCATATTTTTTTTCGTTTTCAAGTTCGACTGGTTCAAGTTCTAAACGAACAATTTTAAAGCGTGTGTGGAAATTAGTCATAGGTTCACTATTTGTAAGTAACTTACAGTTTACACTGTTCATCCAAAGTACCTATAGGTAATGGAACAAAAAAAATCCTTTCAAAACCACCCTTACAAGCACCACAAAGTGGCAGATAGCACGTCACCGATCACGGCATCGTCACGATAATTAAAGCGCAAAACTTTTGCCTTCGATTTCCACACCATAACCCAACGGGGGCTCGTCAGGGGCTCATCAACACATCCAATCAAACGCGGCGTCTAATATTGCCCCAATCCATCTCAATCTCGAGAGGCCCCCACGCACGCTAAATGTTGGCCGGGCGCCGGTCGAAGTCATTATCTCGGCCGGGCCCTGTGGTCGAGAGGTGTACCCGGGACACTTACGCTGCCGCCCGGCCTCGGTTGAATCTCGGCTCGGTTTCGGTGGCTCCAGCGCACGGGACAGACGCGGCCCAGGCACGTTTCAGCCGGGCCGGTAATAAATTATTCCGTTCGTCTTCGAACGCTCTTGTCGCTCGCCATCGGTGCACGCGATCGCACTTGCTCCATTGTCCCGTCGGCCAAGTGCCACGCACACCGTTTTTCTTCCGCTATCGGTTTCCGCCATCGCAGTCACGTGTGCGGCAGCATCCATGCAGAGCTGCCTGGAACAGGGCCGAGATTGTAGGCGAGCACACGAGGGAGGAGCGGATGAAGATGTAAAACATGGGGGGCCGGGCAGGGGGTCGGGAATCGGAACCGGGACGGCTAAGCCCAGAGCACCATCACTCAGCCAGCCACCGCCGTGTGGGTGTGGGTGTGCGAACCCATGTTCGCCCAGCAATGGAGCATGTAAACGCACATTCGTCCCGTGCTTATCGCTTGTCCCGCCAGGTCCCTCGGGGATCCCAGGGCAAGGCGGCTGATCGCAGGAGGTAGACTGCGGTGTGGAGGTTAAGACGCAGCGTCTTGTCCAGCATGGCTAATGTAGCCCGATATCGGGCCATATTTCTTGTGGTTGGCTCGAACGAAGCAACGAGGCGCTTCTTTGCCGTCTCTTGAACGTTTGGCCCTACGCTCGGGACGAAACAATGCAGAAGAGTGATTCGCCGAAGGCAGAAGGTGTCGCACTCGGGACCATCCCGAGTACCCTTATCAATCTTAAAAATATGTGCTCTTTTTTTTTCTTTAGTTTCGTCTTTTCGTCTTCCAATACATGCCGCATATTTATGTTTTCCTTTTCATTAACCCTTTTTTCGTTGTTTGGTGGGAATTCTTTTTCCACGCGCCCAACAGAGCCCCATTCATCTTGCGCGCCCTCACGCTGGCAAGGTTGAGTGGGCAATAATTTCACAAAACTGCTTTAGCATCTCTCTCTCAAAAAAAAAATCGAAATCTCAAACAGCAATAAAGTCTTAAAACAAAGAATATAGCTTACAACCCCTGAAAAGATAAAGCTTTCAATTCTAAATTAATTTAAAATAAGATTATCTTCTGTTTTTTCATTATTCCTCAAGTCCCCAATGCTCATCGTATTATATCGTCTAGTTTTTTTAAATAGGTTCAAAGTCATTGCAATCAGATTTGCCTTTTAAAGATGCTTAAAAACTAGGAAATTGTGTGCATGTGTCTGAAATTCTCACCACAGCACACTAGATCAAATGGTTTATGAAGAAAGAAGTATTCTTTCTTGTATTTTTTTTCTACAATATTTAGGAATATTGACGTTAAGATTGATCTGTTATCTCTATATTACGTTTCAAATCAGGGGTGTCAAATTTGAGAACTATTGCGATCGATGGATCGATTGCGAATTTGTTTCTTTAGAAGCAAAAAAGTGTAATAATTTGATGTCACACGCATTTTTTATTTTTTTTTGTTTATTTTTATTTTTTACCTGCACGACACCATGGAGATTTACAGCATTTATCATCCATTCTTGAACGGTTCCCAGAGTTATATGAATTCGTTCCAAGCGACCGTCGTCGTCGGTGCCGTCGGTAGAAGCCTTTAGAAACGACGACGACGACGAATGATAACAGACACACCGAACACATTCGAGAGGTGTAAGATGTGTAGGCGCTATCGAAAGACTGACGCTGAGCATTCCACCTCTTGACGGCACCATCTCCACGGCCACCGCCGGAGGGATCGTTTCGCGAGGAAGAATAGATGGAACTCCACATCGCAAAAGAATGATTCGTATTCCCTCTCGCGTTGCGTTGCCTGCATTGGGACAGCACGGGAAACCTCGCTTCGGGGCACCTTCCCTTGGGACTAAATGTTATTAGCTAGTCCCCAACACCTGGCGCGATGGAAAGGTGTTTCAATTGTTTTCGCTGTTTGCTTGATAACCTGTTCACACCGCGTTTTTCTTCTGCCATTTGCCACCTATCCGCTTTCAATCTTCAAGCTCGCTTTATCTGATACGAAGCAGGACAACGGGCAAACAAACGGTCGTACGTTGGGCGCTGTACGGTGAGGTTAAGCGATGCGAAGGTGCCTGTGGGTGTATGTGGTTGTGGGATGTGGTGAAAAGAGAATGTACAACGATGTGTAACACACAAGATATAATCGGGATAACGAAGCAAAGCAATCGGTAGGGACCACGGGACAAAGAACGAACCACACGTTGCCGTCTGCAGGGGTTTGCGCCGCACAATGGAGCTTCCACATGCTGCACACTGGCACGAACCGAAACCCGGTGGCATCTTCTTTTAATCGCCTTCGGGGCGCACGTTCGTTATCTTTCGAACGGTGGTGGTGATGGTGTAGCGTGTGAAGGATTGCGGGAGCAGGCGGCATGCTTAACGATTTGAGAAATGGCTGCTCGCGTGGGAACGGGTTTGAGGCGAGAATAAATTTGCACTTTATTTTCGGCATTTAAAGTTTGTTAGATGAAAAATAGTTCAAGCACACGGGAAAGTAGATAAATTAAATGGGTCGGAGGGTTCGAGTAAAAGACACATTCGGTCCAAACCGTTGTTAATGACTCTTTCTTTTTTTCAATAAAAGCAAACCATTCATTGGGTTTTAAGTGTGAAATTTGTGTCTCAAAATTTCCCTCGAGAAGTTCCATCTTTAATACTTAGGTTAGACTTCGAAAGATCGCACCAATTTCGCCGCTTTAAATCGGATTCAAACGGCAAATGGAACCCTTTCAATTGTGAAGGATTACAATTTCCACTCGCTGTGCCTTCCAATTTGGAACCGTCACGGTTCGATGCTCACTGTTGCCTTGCACAATCTCGCAATCCTATCTGCATAAATCTAGGTCAAACATTGGGTTGATTTATGGATTTCTTTGTGACAGGATTTAAGCTATTGGTGGAACCTGCCTACGGTGTAATGGATAACAGCACCGTGAGTTGAAAAGCCGTGCAAAACATCTACATAATTGTAAGAAGTCGTTTCCACCGTTCTCTCCACCTCCAGGCGGTTCGCGCGTGTACAACTTTGTGTACCGGCGCATGGTATTGATTGACAACACGCAAAGCGGAATTCAATTTTGATTTCATTCGCATTCGCAGCAACATAAACAATTCCATCGCAATACGCTCACCGCCCTGGCACTGGCAAGATGGAATGACAAAAAAATAGAATAAAAAAAAACCCCCCCGAAAAAAGCTACACCATCCAAATTTAAAGACACGCGGCCGTAGTTATGCGGCGCGTTTGAGTGGCACACCGTGGCACGACGGAAACGAACTTTGCCGTGCCGCAGTAGGGAACAAAGTTTGGACCGGCGGACATTCCTGCCGGCGAGACGAACCAAAAACCCAATGTAGCGTTTGAGGTTCGCCGTGCGCATTCTCGTTCGGGAATGTGCAAGAATTTCCCGACCAAAAATGACTCTATAACCGATGCGAACCCGCCCGGCATGGGACAGCATGGCAGGATGCTGATTCTAGATTCCTGACGCGGCACCCACTTTCCCACCGCAACCGCGACGCTCGCCTGAGCTACCTTTGTTCGACGGCATGGCTTTAGTGCCAGTGCTTGCCTAGAGTGTGGCCCCACTCCCTAAATAGCGCACGATCACTGAGCGCGTACAAATAAAGACGGCTTTCCGGATCGATCATTTATTTTACCGTCACGCTATTTGACGGTGAGCTCTGTGGCCTTGAAAATTCGATTGTACCCAGAGGCACGCTATCCGTCCCAGAACCAAAAACGCCTACCC
>KZ071846.1:55724-76444 GCA_002091845.1 Anopheles cracens | reverse complement strand
AAGTAAGCATTTCCGAAGTTAATGTTCCCAAAAAGCTCTCTGAACATGGCTGAAGTTTACATTTCTATAATAAAAGCTTGTTGAATAAAACGTAATAATTGGCTAAATATTCAAAAAGCATGTGCAGATTTGGGAGATCCATCTTGGAGAGATTTTCCATCTTTGGAGCTGTCTGTAATAAACTTCCTATCTTCGGTAGGTGCTATGGTTTGAAGAAATCACTGAATTGTTTGTTTTTCAAAAATGGAAAGTCTCTCAAAGATATATCTTCCAAAGCTGCTTTTTGACAACTAGATTCTCAAAGTCGCCATTGATTTTGTGCCTTTCACTGACAGCTGGTTTTGGATGCGTTTACAATGTGTGTTCAAAAACATCACCGATAAGATACTAAGTACTAAGTCTAAGTTATACTGTTGCGAGTATTGCGTAAACGCTTGAATGATAGTATCTAACGAAGTGGAAAGTTTAATCAAGTGTTCAATTTAAAACAACTTATTGGATTACAATCGTTTAACCTCAGAAACACATGCAACACAAGCCTTTGGAAACGAACCTGTCAATCGTTTATACCACAAAGCGTATGAGTTGACTAGCGCGTATTAACAATTTCCTAGAAAAGACGTACCGTCACGTTTATTAAACTCCTTGACCAGGAAGTCTCCAAAGGAAAGCAGTTCCTTTTATATCCTGGAGGAGCTATATTTAGAAGTTTCACTGTATATCTTTGCATGTATTTCTATATTTTTCAGATGGCCATTTCTAACAAAATTAGTTCCAAAAAACATGCAGCCCCTTGAACGAAAAACAACTTCTGCTAGGAGCATGAACATCCCTGCCCTGAGTGAAGTGGGTTGTTGTGCACCCTACCATATTTTACCACTGAACAGCTGCTCCTTTTATTCATCTAATCGGGAACAAGATTTTAGAAATAAAAATGACTCATAAAAAGACCTCATTAACGCTCTCACTCCAACGCCAACGAACACGATTTGCGTCAGAAATCGATTTCCGGCTCCCACTATGCTAGTTCTCTCCTGCTCCTGCACTTCGTCCCTACTGGCTCAGGCGAACGTGAAAGCACAATCGACGTACTTCCTCGAGTGTATGATGGGGAAACACATTCACACCCGTTCCGAACGGCGCACACCGGGGATTTTGAGCAATTGAGCCACGCAAACTCTCGCCAACCTCGAGTACCCGAGGATAAGCAAATTTTCTTGAATCCCGTCCCCAGCCTAGCCGTCCACCGAACCTCGTGGGTATTTTCGTACGTGAAATTCGACCGTCCATCATCGTCGGCTTTCCTGGAGATCGGGAACCACGCGAGGAGGGGGCGTCCGTGCCCTGTTGCCTGTCGGCAGACTCTCGCCGATCGCTCGCCCATTGCGTGACCGCTTCGCTAAATTCCGCCAAAGCCACCGCGCTCGCAACGCGGAAATACAGACATCAAACTGCCGGAGCCGCCGCGTTACGCCGCGGGTGAGCAGCGGCAGGCAAAACAAAGCCGGCAAAGTGAAAGGAAAAGCTAAGCAGATCGCACCGGTCTGACCACACTGTTGATTGAAGGGAAGGGAGAGAGAGCGAAAGAGAGTGGAGAAAGTGGTGGGAGAGGAGGGATTTTAATTTTGTTTGATTTAATGCCTCGTTTTACAGCCGATTCTCGCAACAGTCCCATACATCATTACCGTTTAGCGTGGCTCGTAGGAGGCACTGGGAGGGGTGGGAAGTGCCTCCCACGGAGCGGCGCGTAATGCTAGCGAAATCCGACATAAACCATTTTTTGCTGCTTCTACTCGGGTTGCGCGTACGTTGTTGCTTCCACAACTGCAACTGCGAGCAAATGCGAATTTCAAATCGGATTAAAACCTTAAATCCTGCTGCCATCCTGCGTGCCGCGCCCCCGATGTCATTATCTGATTTTTTTTCTTCTGCCCCGAATGAGCTTTTCCGCCAGCCAGGGGAAATCTACTTTATTTATGGCACACTTCATTCCGTCAGAGCAGCTAGAAAATCGGTTTAATGCAGCTCCATTATCGGTGTGCTTCCTGTTTTTTTTTTACTGGCAGGTTTGTTGAAAGTTTGCCACTTGAAGCGTACGCGTGTGACGCTTTAACTTGGGACGCTTCAACTCCGGTGTCGGGATTTCGATTCGCGGGATTAAACGAACCGAAATTGAACCTAACACCACGCCGAGGCGGCTTGCTAACTTAATTATCCAAAACCACGAAATTGTCAGACTAACAGAGCTGTGTCACAGCCGAAATGCGGTGAATGGGTAGAAGATAGAAGATAAACTCATCTAGGTAACGGTTGCAAACGATCGCGCTTTCACCCCTTTTACACCGTTAGCAGCGCAAAACCGCGCGTGTCATAAATATCTATTAACCTCGCCGTTAGTGATATCCGCACGCGGGATGAGCGGGAGATTTTCCACACCTCATTAATAATGCTGCCGTGTTTGGCTTCTTGCGCTCGCGCTTACTTACTTCGAGACACGCGCGTCTCGATCCACGCGCCCTCGCGCTTTTTCACCTCCGCGTAAGCGTGTGGCTTGGAAAAATGACTTTTCTACTTCAACCAACCATCCAAGTAACCGAACGGCACGCTGGTACGGCGAAACTCACTCAGTGCCTACTCGACGGCTCACTCGCTCGCTACCCGCAGGAGTCTTTTCTTCCCGTCGGCTGCGTGCCCGGTGTACATGGAAACGTTTTCTCAGTGCTTGCTGTTCATAAACCACTAATGGACAGCAATGTGTGCACGGCACTTCAGCGTGGCGTGGTTTACACCGGGGGGTAGGGGGTGGAGGGGGAGGAATTGTGCAGTGAATATGATCTGCGCGAAACGAGTGCACTTTGGGAATAACTGATATACGCCTGAAAGAGTGGCATCATCTTAGCCGAGGAGCAAGAAACCGTTTTTGAGTCTATCCACCTTATTTGGTACAACATAACTATTTTTTGTAAGTGCATTGGTACATTGGTTCGGATTTGTGACAAATTTGGGAAAATTAAAACCTGTCCGAATACTAACTTTTCGACCATCTTCCTTTTTGAAACAAAAAAATATGATTAACCGTCGTTTGTGCTTGATTTTAGATATGTTAATTTTGCACTATTTTTGACGGGTCAATGAATTAACGAAGGAAGCAATATTTTATTTCCATTTTAATTGCATTTGATCTCTCATTATGGTGTGCGTTTAGCAGGAAAAAAATCTAGGACATATCTATGACACATTCACAAGAGTTTGAAAGATCGTGACTCGTGCCAGATCATTGCAGAACATTATAAAATAATGACAATTTGCATAGAAATACATAAATGTGTAAATATATACAAATAATATAAACACAAAACAATTATGTTTTACGGCATTGGATATCGCCAATCTGAAATCCTAATGGCATGGTATAATCAAATTCAATAGTTCAATAAAAAACATAAAACAATCAAAATAACAAATTAGTTCTATAACATGACGCCTTATTGATAATCACAATATGCATTTAATCTGTGTTGTCAAAACTAAAATAGACAAAATTATAGACAATTATACCCTCATTCATTCCATAGTCAATTTATGTAAAATTAAAGCAAAAATCATAAGTAAAAAATAATACTAAACATTTTGAATCATATAAGATTTAACGTTAATCTTATCAGATAGGGTTTTCAAATCGTAGCTACAAAATCTTACCTCTAAGCCACTTTTATAATTATCAACTATTTTAACTCTACGTCATTAATTCTCAACCGAAAAGAGCTTTAAAGTGCATCAGTAGGTGTCCTTGAGTGAAACCGCAATGCAAGAACTTTTAGTTATTTTTTATTTATCCCACTCAAAAGTCCTGCCTGTAATGTTTTTCAAACTGGCACAACTTTCTTTTAGTATATAATAATAAAACCATTTTCGAAACATGATCTTAAATATTATATTTCGTTTTTCAAGATCCTGGTCGACTGCAGATAAAAGAGAGACCGTGGTGTAAATAGCAAAGCATGCTTCACAGTTTGATTTTCTTCCAACAGTTTGACAATTGAACATCATCCATTTGCGTATGAAACCGTCTTATCTGTATACAATGAATAATAAAACAACATTAGCCAACCTGCGCGAAAAGTTACCTAATCTGAGCGGTGGATTTCGTTGGATTTTTGTCAAACAAAAAACTCTTCATCGAAGTTGTGTAAAGGGCCCGATTAGTCAATGAATGTCGAGTGGGAGGGCTGGTGCGAAAAGCCGATCCTCCGTCCCGGCAAAGCTCGTTGGCGGATGCAAATCGTGCGCGGAACGCGAATCCTCGAACCACCCCTGGCGGGTGTGGTTATTGGTTCAGTGTGAACGTGTGTTGCGTCTGCTTGCCTAGAACTCTGTCGTACTCCACCCTCCCTTCCCAACCCAATTCCGGTGGGGGTGTGTGTGTGTGTTTACACGCGTGTTTCCAACTAATTTCGAAGGGGAGTCAAGAAAAAGACAAGAAAAACACAACCATAACCCATTCCCCTCTGTGCTTTGCTGCGCGCGTTAAAAGCGAAACTAATCCTACTTTAATGTGCTTCCAGCGTTCGCGATTGTGAGTGTGTGTCTGCGTGTGTGTGTGCTGATGCTTTAGCTTGTGTACATGTGCGCGTGATCCGATTCTGCCCGTCGGTGCGGTATTTTGCGGGCCAAAACAACCTCCAGCGTCGGTGGAGTCGTCGGAGTGTCCACGGGGCGTGTTTTGCGGTGCAGCCAGCCAGGCAGTGTGCGACGCGCGTCGATCAGGCACGATGGCGGGACCTCATCTGGAGGAGTCGACCGTCACGACACCGTCGATAACGGGCGGGGTCGTGGCGAACACGGCCTCCCTCAGCCTCTCCCGGCCGACCAACCTCGAGAGCTCGATCTGCACCATCGACGACTTCCTCGCGCACTTCAAACACAAGGAGCTGGAGAACGACGTGTCGAAGTATCTGTCGCACAAGCAGCGGCCACTCTGCCGCCGGGTGCTCGCCTACCTGCGGACGGCCTGGATGGGCGCCAAGTTCACCTCGAAGAGTGGTATTTATCCTACGGCAATGGTGGAGTTGGTGTTGTGTGTGTGTTTATGGGAGGGAGAATTAAATAACAAATTTAATTTGATTATACACCTGCCGGCAACCCGGGACAACAGCCCCGAACGGAAAAGCGTTTCAGATGTCTTTTAAAGCATGTGATGTTGCTCATGCTTTCATGCTTCAGAATTTCCTCCTCAGCTTTATACATTATTAGAGCCTTACATAACTTTCTGTTTTTTTTTCTGCACGATCCGATCCTCCTCTAGCACATCTTCGCATTCGGCGTTCGCCAGCTGGAACATTCATTTATTCTTTAAGCATGCGTCGGGTTGGTTCTTTTCCTTCCGACCTACCGTAATGAAGGGACAAAAGGAGAAAACCACCACAATCTCAATATGGCCAGCCCTCTCCCATGTGGGAATAACCGTCTGAGTAGGAAAGTTCGCCGCACCTGACCACAAAAAGCTGCCATTCCGGTAGGCTAAAGCATTGGCTAAAGCCCGACCCGTTGTCTACGAAAGAGCAGACGAAGCGTAATTAAAATAGGATGAAAAATGTGCCATATTGCTTTCAGCTTATGTGACTGACGGGGTGAGCTTCATTAAACAACTGGAAGAACACACTGGGGAGGATGAAATTAAACGCACGGCTGCTTGTTGTGTTATCTGAGAATCTTTCTGTGCTGCTTGATGTATTGAATGTTTTCAATTAAAGTAAATTGAAAAAGGTGAACGGGAGTGGTTTCAAATTTTAATTAAAACTGATTGAGCGTTTTCCTTTTAAAAAAATAATGATAGTTTCATCCAACACTTTGCTGCCCGATATCGATAAAAATACATTACGACATAAACTCCATCGATGCCGATGGACCGTTGTTGGAGAAAAGCTATTTGTCAGCTCTTTTAAATGGACTCCGTTGCGAGTTACAGACGTTTGCAATTTCTCCAGTGTACAATACACGGCACTGTCAATGATAAACGCCCATAAAAAGGTGCGTTCAATCACTCCATAACGCTGTATGGCTGCATCGACAAAAGGTTGATTGAAAAGGAGCTAACAAAAATCGCTGATGTTGTTCCTTTCTTTTTTCGTTGGGATATGAGTAATACGATTGCGCTTTACGTGTGTGTGTGTGTGTAAGAAATACACTCGATATCCCCCCGGGAAATAATCTACTGGTGGCGGTTTTGGTCATATTTTTACGTTTCGTAAATAAACTCGACACGGTCCCCGGCCAGAACACCAGGCAATGTGTTCCTTTTTAACTGTGCCGGAAACTACTTTCTCACAGTTGGACGATTTTATATTGCAATTTTGAAGTGCCCGTTCGCTGACGGCCCTCTTTGACCGATTGGCTTTTGATATTCAACAGCATTATCGGATGAAAAAAACAACAAAATATACCAACACAGTAGCCATATTAACTCGGACGCTTTTTTTATCGGCAGTTACCGAGGGGCGCTGTCGTCATTTTACAATTTACGAGCGTCCGTGCCAACTGTGATGAGGATCATTTTTCAGGATATTGGAAGGAAAATCGAAAAATAATACCGATTTAAATTGAAATGGACATATGAAGGCTTCAATTTTTCTTTCGCTGGTTGTTTTTTATGCTTTTTTATGTCGGTAAATGCATCAACTGTTTATATCGAAAGGTTTTCGTTTGTTTGTTTTTTTTTTGTTTTACCATAAACAACTTTACAATTCTTTATCACTCAATCGCGAGGTGTATTTACAATTTTTGTAATGGGCAACAAGATAAAAAAATTGCAACTGTGGAACGAAACGAGCATTACATAACTTTACAACTACCATCGATAAAATAACTAAAATATGAAGAAACAGATATAAGGGATGTTCTGCAAAGTATTTCTATGTTTCGTATAGACACATTTTTTACAAACACTACTGCTATTGATTGCGCTATGGAAAATATTGCTCCATGTAACATAACTGGTCGACTTATTCAATCGCAAACTTCGGATTTATTCGGATGTGAGCTGTTTGCGCCAGTGATAACCAAGGAATAACCAGGATACATCGCTTGATATTTATTTATTATTTTATTTTATTATTGATTTATTAGTTTAGATTATTGATGCATTATTTTATTTTATTAGTGAGTCACGCTGTGACGTAGGGATCTACTCTCACCACAGGATCACATTTACTCCTAAACTGTCATATACAGTCGCGTTCAAACTTAAGAAGTCTCGTTTTTTCGAGACAAATAATTAGTTTAAAAATACAGGTAGCTTTATAGGTCCCTACGCCTTTTCCATCCATTCTTCAAAAGTTCTCAGAGTTACATGAATTAGATTTACCAAATCTTTAAATCGTTCCACCCATTCTTGAAGTGGTTATTATGTGTTGTTCAAAGATCGACCATGAACAGGTCGATGCATTAAACAACTGGAAGAACACACTGGGGAGGATGAAATTAAACGCACGGCTGCTTGTTGTGTTATCTGAGAATCTTTCTGTCCTGCTTGATGTATTGAATGTTTTCAATTAAAGTAAATTGAAAAAGGTGAGCGGGAGTGGTTTCAAATTTTAATTAAAACGGATTGAGCGTTTTCCTTTTAAAAAATAATGATAGTTTCATCCAACACTTTGCTGCCCGATATCGATAAAAATACATTACGACATAAACTCTAACGATGCCGATGGACCGTTGTTGGAGAAAAGCTATTTGTCAGCTCTTTTAAATGGACTCCGTTGCGAGTTACAGACGTTTGCAATTTCTCCAGTGTACAATACACGGCACTGTCAATGATAAACGCCCATAAAAAGGTGCGTTCAATCACTCCATAACGCTGTATGGCTGCATCGACAAAAGGTTGATTGAAAAGGAGCTAACAAAAATCGCTGATGCTGTTCCTTTCTTTTTTCGTTGGGATAAAAATACACTCGATATCCCCCCGGGGAATAATCTACTGGTGGCGGTTTTGGTCGTATTTTTACGTTTCGTAAATAAACCCGACAAGGTCCCCGGCCAGAACACCAGGCAATGTGTTCCTTTTTAACTGTGCCGGAAACTACTTTCTCACAGTTGGACGATTTTATATTGCAATTTTGAAGTGCCCGTTCGCTGACGGCCCTCTTTGACCGATTGGCTTTTGATATTCAACAGCATTATCGGATGAAGAAAAAAAACAACAAACTATACCAACACAGTAGCCATATTAACTCGGACGCTTTTTTTATCGGCAGTTACCGAGGGGCGCTGTCGTCATTTTACAATTTACGAGCGTCCGTGCCAACTGTGATGAGGATCATTTTTCAGGATATTGGAAGGAAAATCGAAAAATAATACCGATTTAAATTGAAATGGACATATGAAGGCTTCAATTTTTCTTTCGCTGGTTGTTTTTTTATGCTTTTTTATGTCGGTAAATGCATCAACTGTTTATATCGAAAGGTTTTCGTTTGTTTGTTTTTTTTTGTTTTACCATAAACAACTTTACAATTCTTTATCACTCAATCGCGAGGTGTATTTACAATTTTTGTAATGGGCAACAAGATAAAAAAATTGCAACTGTGGACTAATTTTAGTGTCATGTACAGTACGTAACATAACTATATGACCACCTGTCCATACGAGCATTACATAACTTTACAACTACCATCGATAAAATAACTAAAATATGAAGAAACAGAATAAGGGATGTTCTGCAAAGTATTTCTATGTTTTGTATAGACACAGTTTTTTCAAATACTACTGATATTTATTGCGCTATGCAAAATATTGCTCCATGTAACATAACTGGTCGACTTATTCAATCGCAAACTTCGGATTTATTCGGATGTGAGCTGTTTGCGCCAATGATAACCAAGGAGTTACCAGGATACATCACCTGATATTTATTTGTTATTTTATTTTATAATTGATTTATTAGTTTAGATTATTGATGCATTATTTTATTTTATTAGTGAGTCACGCTGTGACGTAGGAATCTACTCTCACCACAGGATCACATTTACTCCTAAACTGTCATATACAGTCGCGTTCAAACTTAAGAAGTCTCGTTTTTTCGAGACAAATAATTAGTTTAAAAATACAGGTAGCTTTCTAGGCTTTCTGACTATTGTAGGCACATTTTGGAACATTTTTTTCAAGAGTCTTCTGTCTGTAAGAAGTTCAATAAAACATTTCACGTAGACAGAAACTGCTCATATGCGATGTAAATCGAGTATCGATCGCTAAATTCAAAGACCCAACGAAATTAATTGAAAAAAGTGAAATGTGAGAGAATGTATGAAAAATATGCCGAAATGTATGCTGAACTATTACTATTATGCTGAACTATTACTATTAGACAAGTTGCTATTAAGATGGTAGTTTGTTGATTGTTAAAATTGATCAGAAAAATGGCATGAGTTCCCTAATAATTTATTTTTAGCCAAACATGCATATCAAGCCTTTTCCATCCATTCTTCAAAAGTTCTCAGAGTTACATGAATTAGATTTACCAAATCTTTAAATCGTTCCACCCATTCTTGAAGTAGTTATTATGTGTTGTACAAAGATCGTCCTTGAACATGTCGATAAAACAACACAAGCAGACACTGGGTTGGGCCCACCTCCACGCTGAAATGTGCTGTGTCGGTGACCTCAGCAGTATCGACGCCAATGAACACTTTCCGGTGGTCCGTTCCCTTTTAACGCCCATCTCTTCTCGACTCGGTGGCAAACGGTGGAACGAGAAGTGAGCCACGTGGCACAAGGTGGGTTGGAACAGTTACTTTTCGAGATCGAGTTTCACACCGTGAAAACGTGGAATATTGCCGCCCGGGTGGGTGAACTTTTCTGGCGAATGGTCGACCGGTGCAGCAAACGGGGCGGTCAATAAAATGAAGTGAAATGTATATTTTCATAAGCAACTCGCAATTTTTCGCCGCTGATGTTCGGCCTGCCCCGTACACCGGGGCCGGTTATTACATTCCGTTGACTTACGGGTGCGTGTTGCGAAGGATAACATCCGAAGTTCATAACGCAGCAGATAAAGGAAGGCTGGATGATACTGGCGAGACGGTTTCCAAATAACCGACGTGAGCATATGGGCATATGGTTCAATCCTTCCGACGGGTGTGTGTTTCTTGGGGTTTGGAGCGCAAAATAAACTGGAGCGGTAAAGTTTAACCTCAAAACCATCAAATCATGATATGGCGCACCAATTTTGGTGTTTGGTGGAGAAACAATTACCTTTTGTATATCATTACTTCTAGTTCCAAATGGTTTTCATTCGGTTTTCGTGTGTACATAATATACACTATAGGTTATTTTTGAAGGAAAGATAAGCGGCTAGATTTGTTAGCATGTACTTAAACATGTTTTTTAAGTCCCAAAAGAGGAAAAATGCTTAAATAGTAGCTGAGTAAGTCCACCAATTGTACTGGAACCAATCGATTCCGTTGAAAAAGTCCTAAATCTGGCGGTTTACGCGTGTCTAGTACCGGACTCCAACACAGAAGTGTAGAATAGACGTGGTGTGTTTTCCACTGCAACTTGCCGGTGTACTTTGCAGAAAAAAGACCGGTGACTAAAGAGCTTAAAATAGCAGAAGCCGAAAGAAAGGCCATAATACAGTTCGCCTACATCGTTGAACGCTTGAAGACTCCTTCTCATTTCTCTAAATTGTTATGGACATTATCTTGCTACATTGCTATAAAACAGTCATAAGCATTCACCTGTCTGTGAAGGTTTATTGCTGCTTTTAAACAAAGCATACACTTTTGTGTACCTGGTTAGAAATTGTCGCTATATTTATATTGCGCAGAATAGAGTGATCATCCCCTCGGGGGAATGTCACATGGGTTTAATGGGTGGATGGTAAAATTAGATTTCACCTTGTCCGTCCCCAGCCATGCGCTACCAGGTGTTCGCTTTTTTCACCCGAAATCGACCCATTTTTCCCCCGTCCGTCAGGAGTGCCGATGCGGAGCGCGTAGAGATGGGCATGCAAATAGCCTAAATGGGACTAGCCAGATTGAGACGTACCTTCGCCCGGGTGGGGCGCCATTCACACATACGAACCGGGCAAACCCGGCCGGCCCATGGAGGCGCCCGGTGCTTTAAGTTCCACCTTTAACGACATGTGTCCGCCCGAGTGATATGGTCGCTGGGATGGAAAAGAAAACTTCAACGGGACCGAGGGAAGCAATATGGAACTACGGGGTTTAGTTTTTTTTTTCGTTTCGTTTCGTCGTTGCTCTCCGGGAAGGGACGATGCTCTGCATTTCGTTCGGTTTCTACTTGCCATCGGAAAAGCTTTCCTTTCACCGAACCGGCTCCTGCCTGGGTTTATCTTTCTCGAATCATATTTCGGGGTAATTTGAAAGTTTAGCAACCTCCTTTCGGTATTAGATTATGTGTGCAATGGGATGGGGGGGGGAGTTAATACATGTTCTCGGATTTTTGTTTTCGGCTTGCAATTTGGCATTCCGGGAAGGTTTCTCTGCGCAATGGATTCAGTACGATTTACCGAAGCTGAATTTCACTTAGCTATGGCTTTGTTCCACAGCGTAAGCAGAAATTATGCAGCATGGATATTGTAACTGTGATTGCAGTGATTTAAAAATGTTTATAGAATTTAAAACTTTTGTATGTGTTGCGTTTCTGTTTCGATACTGTATTGATTATTAATAGAATGATATGACTCTAGTCAACCAATTGAAGCTGTAGTTGTTAGCAAATTTTTACATATACGATTCTTTCTTCGGATTGATATGGAATGTAATTTTGTCTTCGTTAAAGTATTTGTTGTACTTCTATAATGATGCAATATTCAATCTTTTTAACCTTAAACTTCATAACGAACGATTGAAACTCTCGGGGGAGAAGATTTTGGTATATGACTGTATTTTATACATTTCCAAGTCTGTAACCAGAACGCATTTAACACGATTTACACCACATGCAACACATATTCGGTTTTCTTTCATTGGTTTCTTGTATATCTTACGAGTGTTGTATCGGCAAAGACTATACATTATTTAAAAGGTTGTTTTTCAGCATATTGCACAATAAAATGGAACTAAAACACGTGACCCAAAACATTACTGATAGTCAAAATATAGTAAATATCGTATTTAGATCGTAAACAACTGCATGGCATGGATCGGATGAGATTAAAAAAAAACTCATTCTAAAATTAGTCTATGGTATTCAAGTTAGTTTTGTATTGCATGTATTTTGTATTTGCATTCCACAAAGAATATTTGTCTCGAAAACAAACGTGTTTGAAAAAAATGTGAAAAAACCACAGAAAAAAAATTTTTTTTTGAAAGACTACAACTTAGTATAACATCACTATTGCCTATCTCTTCTAGTGTTCGCTTTATTCTCAACACCTGTTCGTATAGTTTTGTTAAGGGCTGTGTTTAAGAATTGAAGAATTGGAATAAACATGTTTGCACAGCATGCCTTGTTATTTATTAAACGACCCGATATAGCCTACATGGATATCTTTCTTTTACTGCGAAATTTGAAAAGTAATTCTTGTGCTATATCATACGTTTTTGCGCAGTTCCAAACTCTGCATAATCGTCCATTTCCGGGAGAATTAATCGGCGTCAAAACATTCTAAAGTTTACAGACGGCATCGACATTCATTCCTTAGAGCTGTGAATACAGCTTATCGGTCATTAAATTATACTGCACCATGCTGTTTGGTTACTTAGATACATGGTACGACAGGAATATCCCGTTAGTAGACGAAAGATTCAGAACTTCCAGGCCTACTTTTGGTTTGATCCTTCGGGATTTTTTTATAAAATTGTTACAAATTCGCTTTATTCTTTGTATTTTACAAACTAAAAATCTATTTTAACTAAGCAACTATCTATACCTGCTTCATTAATGACTAATTCTATATAGTTTATGAAACATTTCAATAACTTAATATTGCATTGTTTTGAAATATTCCTTTTCTGGGGGTACAAGCATTCCTCCCATGTCACTCCTCGTATTCCAATCTCTTTCCTAAACGGGATAGCATTCTTATGATATGAGATCATCGAACCGCTTGTGTGCATTAACCTGGAAACTAATCTTTTCTTTTTATGAATGTTAAATTTACTTGCATTTATTTTTCTTGTATAAACAACCTGTTTTACTTCTATCTTCATAGAAACCTAACATTCTTTAAGGTATACCCTTTAACATTTCATAATCTTGGAGCACAAATTTGTCCAAACCCCTGGTTAATATCAATCCTTCGCCGTGAAATGAAATGCGTAATGTTTTCGAATGGTTCATAAAACCACAAGCAGTGTCGAGATTCCCAGCAAGTGTGTCGGATATTTGCGCGGTTTTGAATAAAAATAAAAAACAAACCTTCCATTTCGAGTTTCATCTCTCGCACTTCCAATTAAATTAAAACTTTGACGTACGTCACGTCGCCTTACGGCAAGCACATTACCTTTGCATTACCTTCGCTAGCTCATAACGGTAACGCTTGTGGAGTTGTCTCACTTTGCAGAACTCTTAATTCCACCATTTGTTGCTCCTAGTGCTGCATCCGGACTTTCGTACGCATCCGGCACAAAAGTTGATTAGTCTCATTAAAACAAACTCGTAATGGAGCCGGTACTTACTGGCAAGAGTGTTTCCCAAGCGAAGAATGACACATAATTGGAAGATGTTACGAGCCATTTTCTGTGTGGTATGAGCCTGTTAAATTCTTTTAACCGAGCTTTTCGCAACGCAAATCTTCCAAATGCAGCCCAATCATAAACAGATTGCCACCATATGGTGCACCCAAAAGCAAGTGAACGTTTTTGTCGAAATTGTTTAATGTATTGCCTTTTCAATAACATCGTAACGACGCATCCTTCACGACCGAACAGCCCTTGATCGAATTTCGCCACAACAAAATGCAGCCCACGCTCTAAGCCGCCGCTGGCTGGATAAAGCTCTCGTGCTGGCTCTTGGCTGGTCGACGGAAAGGTTCCCGCACCGCTCTCGAAGCGTCCCACCAGCTAATGGCGCCCCGACAGCAAACCATTTACCAGGAATCGCCAAATTGGATGGTCAGTCGCGGCGCCGGAGCCGAAATTTAATTTCATCAAACACTGCCTTTCCCTGCTGGTCGGTGGATGCTTGGGCCACGCCACCATGCACCCGATTTGTGGTGTGGCAGGCAGAGATGGGAAAAAGGATCCGATGGAAAATGGAGCAGAAAAAAAACCGAGCCGGAAAATTAAGCGATGCAGTGAAATATTCCCTGGAAACCCGGCTTATCAGCGGGGTTCTCGCTTTGCATTTGACAAGAAGATTTTTTTTTCGCTGCTTTTAGGGATGTGTTGAAAAGGCTTTCATGTTTAATGCAATAAAAAATGAGCATGTTTTTATAATTGGTCTTTTCGGGGCTCGTGCAGGACAGAAGGGAAATAAAGATGACAAAGAGAGGCTAGTAAACACGAAAGCAACTGTCCGCCGTGACTTCCCACGCGGGGCATCTGTGTCTTTCCGTCGCTGGGAAAACATTTATCATATAAGAGATAAGCATCTTTCGCCTCGCTCGAGGAAAACGAACCGGAACCGTGGCGTGGGGATGTGCATTGTTTCGCCGGTTCGTCCGTTTTCGTGGAAACGGTGGCCTGGCCTGGGTGCCGTTGCTCATGTACATATTGCGTAAACCCTTCATTCCCAAGGGCAGCTGGGGTTATAATGGCGCTGCCGCGGGCAGCGGGTGAAATACGTGCGTACATTTTCATCAGGTCCTGTTCAGTTCTTGCTGGCATTTGGCTTAAAGTGTCTCACAGGGAATCCAGATAGAGCGTAGAAGAAATATGGACATACTTTTGACGAAATGTCACGCACTAGTTGTAGTTGAAGATGAGTTTAAAGGATTCGGGAACGGTGCATAAAAAAAACAAATTTGTCCCACTTTGTTCGATTGTTCTTACCATATTTTTTCGATTTTTCAGAAATGCTTTTAAATGTATTAAAACGTTCTGATGAAATCTCTTTTGATACAATCTTTTTCCTCATCTCATTTTGAGTCAGAATATATTCTTTTAATTTTTCCCTTTTTTAAACTCTTCGATTTACATGAACTGTAATTTTTCAAGACCTGTATGATTGTATGATCGAGATTCGACTGATTTGGTTTAGGATCAACGTAGGCATAGCAAGCTGAGAACGTGACGTAAAGTGACTTATATGAGATTAGAGCAATTAGAGCTCTAATAAGAGCTCTCTCTTTCTCTCTCTCTTTAATTAAGAGCAATAGCAATTTGATATTGAAGTTGAGGTTATGGTTTTACGAAGTCTACTAGGCAATCTTAAAATTAAAGTCAACATAATACATTCTGTAAAAAAACTAAAAGTTGCAAAATTTGAAGCAGTTTAATGTTTAAAACACTGCATACAAATATTTCTCTGCTTTTATCTTTTGTTTTGTTTGTTTGTTTGTTTGATTGCCAGGCCGTATTAACCATTGTGAGGGAGACTACGTCTATCATTAAGAATGATCATTAAGTGCAGGAAAATACGGAAGTTATTCTTTGTTACGTGTTCTTCATTTCAATTACTACATTTTCCACAATGTCAGACTTTCAAAATCGGACACTCCGTAATTGCAACGATTTCCTAAACTTTGCGTTAAGTAATCATATTCTGGAAAAACGATGTCAGATATAGGGCTTCTTTTAGGTCACCTTTCACCTTTTACCCTTGAAGAAGAAATTGAAGAAATTAATAGTTGAAGAAGAAACAAGTGTGTCGCAATTGCAAGTGTCCGAATTGGGATGTTTGTTCATGCTCTAGCATAGCCGAATGTTCAGTTATTTCTGTGCTTGCTTCGATAAGAGACGAATTTTCAAAAATATTTGCAAATGTCTATCCTTTTAAATTAGACTTCTGAATGTGATGGTAAACTGATCATCCAGCTAACTAATATTTCAGATTCACAAAGTTTAAACAGCAAAATAATGCGCTGAAACTAAAAAATAAACCCAGTAGGCCATATTTTCCTTTGATTTTTATTTCGATTGGTCCCTTTCTCTGAGGGTTCGAATCTGCACTAAGCCATCTGCTGGTAGGCATGAATGATTTCCGAGCTACGGTTATGTTCAAGCCAAGAAAAACCAGAATTGCCAGACCTACGTGCCAATGTTGAAGAAGAATTTTAAAAGTACCCCCATTTAAAATTTTAAGAATTTTAAGAAGAATTTTAAAAGTAGCCATTTTAAAGACAACCGTAACAAATTTTCCATCAAAAATGATTCAACCAGACCGCAGCACACCACATTGACCCGCTGTATCTGTCCGACCCTCGGTCATAGGTAGTGAATGCAGTTCTGCAGAGAGGACTAAAACAAAAGCGCCCCTTTTTTTGGGTTGGGTCGTTGTCACCGCTGCCGACAGTGGCAGGAGCGCGCTGCTCGGTATGATTTGTGTCTGGTACGTTGTTTGTCCACCCACGGTTCGGTCGAGTACATCCACCGGGCTCCATGACCCAATCAGCAGCGAAACCATCCTTCTCGGGAATTTTGTAATTCAAAAAACCTGCGGGCGGTCAGTGTCAGTGGCCCCCGCTTTTCGACAGTAAGAGCGAGGGCAAAAAAAACACACAAACATCTGCTCGACTGTCCCACTGCTGACGTTACGCCCGGAGGTCGGTCGAGCTGACAGTACCAGCCAGTGCTGCGACCGGTAACTTTAATAGAAACAACCACTCCGACGCGGACGGCACGCTCGGTGCAAAACCAAACCAAATCACCCCGCAGGTTCAAGTATTTTACGCTTCGCGCTCTAAAAGCTGTTTTAAACGAACTTTCGAACTAAACGACTCGCCATGCTAAACGAGTCCAACGAGCTGGACAGTATCGTAAAAAGAGAAAATGGGAACACTTCTGTTTTTCTCTCTCCTCGTTTCGTGCTTAGAAGCACAAGCAAAACCGCCTTCTTTGGGGCGTCATGTCTCATCCTCGGATTGTATTAATGTGGTTCCATGTTGTTTACGTCTACATATCTAGACTGCGAGCTGGAGGAGATCGTGTCCCCGCCGAAGTACCGACCGGAATCGATAGCGGCCCTGTGCGAGGCGACCCGGTTCACCGAGGCCGAAATCAAACGCATCTACCGCGGCTGTTTTAAACGAACTTTCGAACTAAACGACTCGCCATGCTAAACGAGTCCAACGAGCTGGACAGTATCGTAAAAAGAGAAAATGGGAATACTTCGGTTTTTTTCTCCTCGTTTCGTGCTTAGAAGCACAAGCAAAATCGCCTTCTTTGGGGCGTCATTTCTCATCCTCGGATTGTATTAATGTGGTTCCATGTTGTTTACGTCTACATATCTAGACTGCGAGCTGGAGGAGATCGTGTCCCCGCCGAAGTACCGACCGGAATCGATAGCGGCCCTGTGCGAGGCGACCCGGTTCACCGAGGCCGAAATCAAACGCATCTACCGCGGCTTCAAGGCGGAATGTCCGGCCGGCATCATACGGGAGGAAACGTTCAAATTCATCTACTCCCAGTTCTTCCCCCAAGGAGGTAAGTAGTGGCACAGCGCGACACGATGTCCCTGCGACATTGGATTATCATTTCAAAGAACTCCCAGCGGCAATCGCTTGGGAAGGGAGTAAAATGATTAAACTTCGGCTGCGTTCCCACTTCGTGCTCGGTCATTGTTAGACACGGTACGGACACATTTCTAAAACTGTTTGACACTTATTTGACATAACGTGTGGCTTGTGACAGCAGCGATCCGACATACGGGCCGAGCAATAACACACAGAACGGTGCCCAATAGTGCCGGAGCGCCACGATCTGGGATGAAAAATGCAAACCTCATCCCCTCGGGACGAACGCAACGAACGGGCAAGACCGGTGCCATTTTATATCGCCCATAGGAGCGAGCAAAATAACTCAGATGACACGTAATTGACACGAACCAGACGATTACGGGCCGTGGAGCGCCATCGCAGGGCAGCACGCGCAGGGAAGAGTTGCTTCGAAGAATATCGCTTGTCTCGATTTCCAAAGAACGCATCCGCGTCCCGTCGAACGCGGCCGGAACGGTTTGTTTCCGTTCGAGTGGAACAACTTCGGGTGAAGTATTTATTTTTCCCGGCGGCGTTTTCTTTCGATTTTCGCTCGCCGTCAACCGCGGTGGAGTTGTTGTTACGATAAATTAAAATATTTGCGCCACCGGCCGTCCACTAAATGGGCGGAAAATTGCGCCCGGGAAGGATGCATGGAATGACGGAGTTTCCCGAAGTACCGATCAGCCGCCGTCGTTCATTGCTGTCGTAATGCTTAGGTGCAGAAAGTTTAAGAAATTGTCTGGCAAGAGGAAAGCTCTTTGTTAATTTTAGACAAACGCACTTGAATGCGGAAGATAAGCATTTCATGCCGTGATGAGAGGTTCAGAAAGAGGGAATTGTATGTTTTTAGTCGTAACTTTAGTCCAAATTTAAACAGCTAAGAATGTACTTAAACATTTTTTTTTTAGTAAACAATAGACACAGAACGTCAAGAACTATTAAAACTGCGTCCAATTTTTATAGGACAACCATTTAGCGGATAAATTTGATTGTATGTGCCTTTTTTGAGATAAACTTTGTTCTATTTGAGTGAAGTGTTAATCTTCCAGATATTTTAAAAACTTTATCTGGGTTATATGTATTGGATATGGCTTGAAGGTGTTGTCAAGAATGTTGTAGAGTAATATGTAGCTAAACACTACAAAATGGGGTTCTAAATATTTTTAGATGTATTTTTGTATTTTCAAACATTACCTTAATGGCCAAACTAAGAAGGTTTTTAACCAGAAATTCTTCACCACATTCCAGACATCAAAAATAGCACTTCTAAATTCAATTTCGATCATGTATTGCCCTCCTTCAGCATACATGCGTCAATCGAGTTTATCAGTTTTCGGCGAGTTTTTTTTAGCTAGTTCTCAGCTAGATTAGAGACCGATTTTACAGCCTTTCAGTTAGTCTTTAGCTAGTCTGCAGAATGGTAAACACGTGTCTCTTTGGCACAGAACTTGCGGTGGAGCTTTACTATGAAAAGACGTAACTTGGCTTCATCGAACGACTACTCTATCGCTTCAACTAATCACGTGTGAGTGAGAAGTAACGATCTCAAACGGTGATCGTGAAGTTAGTCGCGTTAGTCGTCGATATGTTTGTATGTTCAATATATTCACATCTGTCAATGATGCAATGTTTGAAAATAACCAATACTTATGAGGGTCATCCGTTCGAGATAAAACACAAGGGCCAAGGAGGATTACGGAATGAATATCCTTTGAACCAAATATGGTAAATGATAGCAAATATTAAAAAAAATGTTGTACAATATGTATTGCATTGTAACCAGATCGTTAGGGGGTTAAGTATGCACACTAGTTCTCACATCAAACTAATCAACTTGTTCAGACTCGTCCGACCGATTATTTTTAATAATAGAGTCTGCGCTAGATGATTTCTAAAGTGCTCTGGAGCACTTTGTTTTAGTGCGAGTTAGTGAGTGGCTTCGACACTCAGTCACTCACGAGAATCGAATAAAGAATGTAATTATAAACACAAAACAACATTAAAATGATCCGAAATTAGCGATCGAACAAGCTTTTTGAACGTAATTAACTATGCTCAAATGTTAAACATTGTATTTATGCTACACGATTTAACGATTTTATTATATCTTAAAGTTGAAGACTCTTTAATGTGTAATAATGATACACATTTTAAAATTGCATACACAACTAAAGCCTGAATCCCATGATCGATAGGGGAATTAAATTTGTGGCATTGGTTTAATTTTCCCCAAAGCGAAGGGGTAATTCATCCTCCTGCATGATTTATTAACAGCTTCACGTGTACGCTTCGAAATAAAAACGAAAAAAAAGAAGTGGGGCAATGAGGATGCTTGCGAGAATCATGTTTTTTTTGCTCCCTCCCCTGCACCGTGTGCACGGAATGACTTTTTGTCACTATTATTCCTGCAGATCGGGCAAACTCCGGCAGACAGAGCGCACGGGACAGCTACCAACGGTGTCGGTGTGCACCTATCTCAGAATGAACGGAGAATTTCTCGAAAATGTGGTTTGCTCGTCGCTATTTACGGCGGAAATACGATACGATTCCATCTCGGAAACACTCACCGGAGTGGAGAACGAAGGTAGAGCGCAAACAAAAAGAAACAGAAATAAAACATCAATAGGTAGAATCAAAAAGCTGCAACATTTTTCAACCCCAAAATGGGGAAACAACCTTCTCGAGGAGCGAAGGTGCTGAGGGGTTCGAGCAAATGAGTCTATGGCGCACGGCGTGTGCATGTGCCCGTGCTGAAGCCCTTCGAAGGCTTCATCGAGTCAAGAGGTCATGGTGCAGCACGCCCGTAAGAGTTTCTACGTTTGTGACAAAACTCTCAACGAAAGTACCGGGTGGGACATTTCCGGCTGGCTTACAGTGGGTTGCGAAAGATATGCAGCGTATTGTTGGGTAACAGAGATTCAGATTCATGAATATGAATGAATCTTTGAACTAAATGAATGAATCTGAATGTTAGAAACAAAGATTCATGAATCTCTAGAGATTCATGAATCTTTAGAGATTCACGAGATTCATGAATCTTCTAGAGATTCATAAGATTCATTAATCTTTGGGGATTCATGAATTTACAAAGATTCAAGAATCAATCTGAATGAATCCTAAATGA
>KZ071846.1:27311-48241 GCA_002091845.1 Anopheles cracens | reverse complement strand
TATTTTTCTGTATATTTTACCATGTGTGAGAGACGCTTTTGGTCCCAATATTGTTGCCATACAAACAAGCGAGTCCCTTATAGGCATGACAGTATGGCTGGGATCAGTTTAGAGACGCTTTTGGTCCCAATATTGTTGCCATACAAACAAGCGAGTCCCTTATAGGCATGACAGTATGGCTGGGATCAGTTGATAGGAACTCGAGAAAAAAACGTCGCCAATTAAGCGTGTACTTGTTCACTGATTGCTCTTCCAGCTAATGGCACAAGCGGGTTGCACTTCTCTCAGCCAGAAAACCAGACGATCCCAACCAAATATAATACTGCAGCCTTCTGTTTCCGTGACTTACTTCCGTTTTCCTGATCCATTTTGCAGTGATTTCGTGATTGAGGGCGATGTAATATGACTTGGCATGAAATGCAATTATGCATTTGAAATGCAATTAAGCATGTTATGCATTAAACGCATAATAATATTAAATACTAAACATACAAAAACGATTTCACTCGATTCATTACGGACATATTTTTTACTTTACGGACATATTTTCATCCATTCTTGAGCAGTTCCCATAGTTACATAAATCCGTCCCACTCAAACATGAAATACTGCCACCAATTCTTGAAGCGGTTATTACGTGTAGTTCAAAGCTCGACCTTGAACAATTCGATACAATTCCGTTATTAGAAGTATTCTATCTGACATGTTAAACAGAGCGGTTATATACTGGTTACTTAATAATACTGGTTACTTATTTTTAAACTGGGGAAATGAAGGAATTGTTTTCTATTCTACTCTATGTAGAACGTTAGATGAATATAATATGCTAGAATTCGATTAGCTTAGAACCGTTCAAACTGCTTTATATGTTTTTATTCAATTGCAAATTGTAAATTGAACTTAATTCCATTTAGCCAAAAATCACTTAGGTCTCGCTTGTTTGCCTTGATCAAGCGTCTGCTAAACACGATTGGTTGCGTTCGTCTGATCTTTGTTTTGTTTCAGGAGGTTTTTACATAACATATTTAAATGTCATTCTCTGGAACAATGGCAGCTTTGATGACGATAATGAGTTGATGAAATTATTTGCTAAAGTATTGAATAACCCTTCATATTTCTAATGAAAGTGCTTATGGTTTTTATATTGAACAAAGTTATTCATTACTGCCTTCTTAACCTTAAATTTGCATAAATGCACAGGCTAATACTGTGTTTAAAGTTCAATAGAATGATTAATATTTTTATGAAAAGAGTAACAATAATTTAATAAATACAATAATGAAGTTCCATAGGCTCAAGAAGTTTATGTTTAAAATAATATCACATTGGTTATTCACTTCCTTGTGCTATAATAATAAAGACAAAAACTCTGAAAATAGTAATAAAAAGCAACACTCCAGCAACATATTAAAAAGGGAGTTAGTAAAATAAATATGTAAATAAAATTGTTCACTTTAAAAGCAGATTAAACAGGGGGTTTCGATTGTAAGAATGTGAAAGCCAAAATTGTGGCCATTTTTTATCCATTTGTATCTCAGGTTCGAGATGACAAGTGTTCCTCAGTATGTTAATTGTGCGACTTTGTACTTTGGTTAACCTATTTGAACGATCGAAGAGTTCCTCGACTGCTGCCGGAAGGATCAGCTCATCTCGAGCTCGATGGGTGTGTTCGACTCGACCATATGACCGCTGGAGAAGCTGCACACGCTGCCGGGCTACGTGCTCGAGCGGCGGCGGGCCAGCGATCCGGACAGGGACGACATGGATCCGGACGACCTGGATCGGGAGCTCCCGGTACCACCGGGTGACTCGAACGGGAGCAACGAAAACTCGAACGAGAGCAGCTTGCAAACGGCAAGTAAGTATGCGCGCACAACGGGGGCTCGGGGTAGCCCTGACCTCGCCGCCTGCTACGGACTGCTCTTGCCGTAGTGTCGCACATTTGTACGCGAGGTAAACTTGCGTCGGTAGCAGAAATGTGACACATTTTTGGTTATGTTATTTCAACCATTCTGTTAGGTCTTTGTATGATATTATGCAATAAACTTCTGTGAAACAGAATCCTTTGTAAAAAAGAAACATGTTTTACGTTATTTTGGCTAGTTTATATAATTTCAATGTTAGTAAGATATTGGAAATGTAAGCACTCTAATTGTATTAAGATTTTTTGTGTGTTTTTTCTATTCTCTTTTGCTTTCTACATGTTTTATTTGCCTAACTTGGTTATTAATTTGAGGTAAAAAAAAATAAAAAATATATAGACTTATCTCAAGAATACAAAAATTTCTGAAAACCAGTGTACATATATCGTCGGGAAGAAACTTTAGTCTGGAAGAAGCGTCGGGAAGAAGCTATAAGAGTTAAAAACAGACTAAACCTTTTAGCCTTTAGAAGGTTTAGTCTGTTGTTAACTCTTATAACTTCTTCCCGACGCTTCTTCCAGACTAAAGTTTGTTCCCGACGATATACATTGGTTTTCAGAATAAATCCGTAATCAATCCGCTCCCCCTTACAAAAGAAAAAAAAAGAAAAACAATCAAACAAATTAAGATTGCAACCGAACGTGTTTTTGTTTTCTTTTCATTACAGCCAATACAGGATTATATGCACACTACGTGTTCAACACTTTAGACAAGGAGCATACAGGCATTCTTAGTTTTGAGGTAAGTTCCCGTGAAACGCTCACCAAACATTGACTAAACCCAACACACTCGCCCGGGCAGAACTTTGTGCAGGGACTATCGATACTGTCTCGGGGCACGCTCGAGGAGAAACTGTGCTGGACCTTTTCGCTGTACGACATCAACCACGACGGCAAGATCACGCGCGAGGAGATGACGGACATCGTGACGGCCATCTACGAGCTGATGGGTGCGCGCGACGACGGCGGTACCGATGAGGTTAACATTAAGAATAAGGTGGACACGATCTTCCAGGTAAGCGACGCGGGGCGACGATCCAGAATCAGCCGGAAGCGGTTCACCTCCAAACGCCGTTTCTGAGTCATGTGTTTTTCCCCCCCTAACACACAACAGAAGATGGACACCAATCGGGACGGTGTGATAACGATCGAAGAGTTCCTCGACTGCTGCCGGAAGGATCAGCTCATCTCGAGCTCGATGGGTGTGTTCGACTCGACCATATGACCGCTGGAGAAGCTGCACACGCTGCCGGGCTACGTGCTCGAGCGGCGGCGGGCCAGCGATCCGGACAGGGACGACATGGATCCGGACGACCTGGATCGGGAGCTCCCGGTACCACCGGGTGACTCGAACGGGAGCAACGAAAACTCGAACGAGAGCAGCTTGCAAACGGCAAGTAAGTATGCGCGCATTATACATTTTGCATACCGAACTAGATGTTCACTTGTTGGGTGTGTATCGTTCCAAAATACAAGAATAAGTTGTGGAATGATTGAATCATGGACAAATTAGCTTGTGTTGGAACTTATTTCTAGACTATTCTTTCACAGCTTTGGCTTTAAATCAAGAAAGCCTAACAAAGTCAAATTCCTTATGAAGACTAGTTCATACACTATGTTTGTCTGACCATCAGCAAAATATTAGCAGAGAAGTAATATATATGAAAAAATTGCCGTCAGGCGTTTCCTAAACAACCAAAGCACTACTTTACCTTCTTATCCAGTGCGGTGTCGCCTACTGGGACTGACCAGCCTCAGAGATCGGTTTACGCATGCTCGGATTCTCCTCATAGCCAACATCCTTCATGCCAATATTGACTCCCCTATCCTTTTGGCGGCCATCCCGTTCTATGTCCCTTCCTACCGCTTACGTGTGCGTCCTCCTCTTTTTATTCCCTTACGCCGCACGCGTTTTTCTCAGTGCGATCCTTGGGTACGCGCGTTATGTGACTTCAACACCACAGGTGAATTGTTCGATCATAGCGGATCCTTCTCCAGTTTTCGATCCCGCCTTTTCTCTTCGTCCCGTGTTTGATCTTCCCTTACATTCCCTATCCCTACCTTATTTCCTTTAATTTTAAGTGCGCATCGGACCTTCGTGTTAAATCTATTGTAATCGCGACAATGTATTATTGTATTGTAAATTTTGACGATTTTGCATAGCCCACGAGGCAAGCAATCTTAATATAAATAAAATGTAAATGTAAATATATTTTTATGTTCACTTTCTGTTAATACAAGTTATTACAAAGTACTAGGCACTCGTTTTCTAAAAACCAAGCTATTTTCGTTCATATAAACAGCATCGTGAGAGTAAACGGTACTGTGATTGATAAAGAAACCGTTAAACGTTCTTTGTGCTTCTTTGTTCGTCCATATACCACTTACACTCATCCCTCTCCTTGTTATTGATAGTTTCTTGTGTCATTGTGTGATTCGTTTCACAATGTTACATTAAACCAAGTAAATAGCTTTTTCGAACCCTTCAACTACCTCATGTTTGGGACTTTTAAAACGAACTTTTATCATTTTTTTCACCTTTTTTAGGTTGTCATTTTACTCTTCAAAGCATAGTATGAAACATAATAGATTATTTGATGCTGCTGATTTATAATTTTCATCTCTAAGAGACAAATTTGACACTATTCAACTGCGTTCCTGCGCTTTAAAGTCAAAGCCCAGTCAAGCCCAGGAAAGCTTCAAATGGCAGATAAAAAAAAAGATTTCCGCTTACTTACACCAACATAGCAAGCGACGCTCAAGCTTTGATTTATGTGGAATGGAATTTCGCTTCCGACACAGTATGCAGTGACTTTTTGCAAAACACTCATTATTTATATGCAACTTGATGCCCCCGTCGGAGCCCAAAACTGGGTGGGGGTAAAGAGAGAGCAAACTCCAGCTATCTTTCGCAAGAACTATAACCACAAGTAATCATCATCATTCTTGCACAACCTCATGAAAGTACACGCTTCAACTACCGCCACCATTGCTCCAAGCCGCGTCAAGAACGTTGGATTTAAATATCACTGAAACTTTATGGTTTTTCTACCGCTTCTTCTCCCCACTACCGCTTCATACTCCCTGCCCTGCCAATGCTCGTTCAGTACTGAAATCCGACACATCGAACGGACCAACAACGACGACCGCAGGAAGCGTTGCGAACAGAGCGGAGCTGGCTGCAACCAACACCACCGGAAGCGCAAAAACGCAAATGCCACCGCCATCGTGCGCCACCATGAAAGGCACTAGCGGCGTGGGCGCCTCGTCAAAAGGACACCGGACGTCCCGGGCGACCAAACAATCGATACTGGCCAACGGGCGTGCCAAGACGAACGCAACCGTTCGACATCAGCACAGTCACCTCCAACACCAACATCACCATCATCATCATCACCATCAGCCCTGCACGGTGGCAGCAGCGCCACCACCCCCACCGCCACCACCCCCACCACCGCATGCGCCACCGGTCAAGCACTATCACATTCCGCTGCAGGACACTTATCACTCGCAGCAACCGTTGCAACCGCTCCATCTGGCTACGTTGCGTCTCGGTCAAGGGTCCTTCTATGGTCCACCGGCGCCACCGCCACCGCCGCTACTGCCACCGTCGTCCAGAGTAGCGCCACCCCAGTCGCTCTCGCTCGCCTTGCCACCCTGCAACGGCACGGGCGGGTTCCTGAGGCAACTGTCCGCCTCCTCCTCGACTACGTCCTCCCATCAGCACCATTGCCAACACCATCATCACCACCACCACCACCACCACCATCATCTGCAATCGGCGGGCCGCATTGCCACGATTTCATCTCCGATGTCACCACCCGGTTCCTCCTGCTGCGGTATGCCGCGACCGAACGAACTGAACTGCTGCCCGGGCGTGCCGTCGGAGCAGACGCGTGCGACAGCGCCACCGGACGTTCCTACGCCAACGCTGGTGAAGGTGAAGGCCTGGTACACGGTCACGAAGCAGGGACTGTCCTATTGAGCGACCACTGTTGCAGTCGGTCCCACAAGTCACTTTCCCCGTCGGGTCGGGTCTCGAATCTTGGGGAGTTGTAACTAGTGAGGATCGGGGTAGAGTCGATGAAACGAGTCGGAAAGCCAGTTATTTGTACTTTACACATAAGGGGAAATGTTTTATCGAATGGATTATTTTTCTACGGTATCGAAGAGCTCGTAACTATTAGCTGTCGTTTAGGTTTATAGAGTTGTGTGTAAGAAAACAGATAGTCCTACTCTATAAACAACGATCATATCTAGTCAAGCGCGCGGCGAAACAAAGCTTTAGTTGCTGGTAGAGCACACCTGTATAGAACCTGTAACCCACACCGTTTTGTGCTCCTCTCCCTCCCCCTCTTCCCACCATCCAAGTTCGGTTAGTTCCTCAAGCGAAGCGGGCCGGGGCCGGCAGTGCAAACAGAGAGAATAAGAAAACGATGTAACAGATATTCTAAACCGATCGGCACGGAATGCCCCCGTTCGACCTGACGGGAGAACGATGGCACCAACACAGGTATGATGAGGTAACAGCAACTGGCAAGAGACGCGTGTTAATGTTCCAACAAGTCCACTTATGTGCCTTCCTAATTTCGACTCCTAAGCGAGCATTTAACTCGATCTGTTACGATAGAGCGGGCTGCGATAGAGAAACAATAAGCATAAGCACACTCGTACACCCTCGTTGAGCCAGCCGCGCATAGAGCCGCTGTCTAGCATCTAGTCCAGCGGAGAGAACAACCACACGTATCGATACCAGCAATGATTTCGATCCCGCAAACACAACCTTGTTCAGGAATGCGTAGCGAACACGCTGAACTATGACGCAACATATAACACAGTTCACCCACATTCATTGGAAAGCTGTCAAATAAGGCGTTAATAATGCAGTTAATAGAACGTTCTGTGATGCGTGAGGCATGCATTTTGGCGCAAATAACCCACAGCGACCAGAAAGTATGCAATTACGCAGGACAAAACGCCGCAACCGGTCTTTTGGGATAGGTCGTGGTGATGCGGATTGCATACCTTGCGGCGTAGTTAACACATTTGCTCCACGAAGTATGCAATCCACCATACCTGTTGCTGTTTTAATCCACTGTTAACTCTTTGTTTGGCAGTTGAATTAAACACCTTACACGTTATCCTTATCGAGCGGAATTGTGAGTGCTGCAAATTGAACTATATGTTAAACAAACTTACACAAACACACACATACGATCAGGCGATAATGCTGCCACACAAACTATCAGGAGGGAGCACGCCGTTGTGCAAGCCATCCCGACAGTGGGAAAAGAAAGATTTCATGAGACAAATGACCTAGCGTATGCCATCATCTCGAGGGACTCAAAACCAATCAAATAAATCAAGCCTACCTTACTGCTACTAGTTAATGAACATACTGTTACGACTGTTACACACAACGTTCGATGTAGTGCGAAGAGAAAGCAGGTAGCGTTACGCTCTGTGCATTAATGCAGCAAAACAATAAAACCGATGAAAAGTAGATAGTAGTGTGCAGCGAGTGTACTTTCTCCTTATATAGTCAATGTTGATATGGAAAGGTAATATAATGTCAAAGTGGTTACTGAAAACAAATGAAAAAAACAATGGTTATTGACGCTTTAGTCCGTATAATGTTATTTTAGGAGTTAATAATGAACCAGCATGCGTTAGTTTAACTAATCAAAAGAGCTGTTTTTTTTTCTGCTACATTCATTTGGTTATCATCTTCGCTCGATCAGTTTCAGGCTCAATTTCATTTTCAAACTACACATACAGGCGTTACATTTGAAAAAGAAGCATAACCACAGAAGCGACACACACACACACACACGTACACAAGATATGGTTACTTCGTAAATCTGTATTCACTGTTACCGTAAGTGTCTCGTAATGAAAGCAAATGCAACATGAAACAAATGCTACAAAAAAGCCACAACAGTTAAACCGAGTTGATCAAACAGTAATGCCGTAATAATGTTGATAACGTATAGATTGGTATTTTTGTTTCTTAAGCAGTGTAACAGTGCGATAGCATGGCATGTCTGCGGAAAGACGGAAGAAGCGAAAAAAAGTAACAAAAATAACAAAACCAGTTCTAAGTGTTAATATCTATTCGAATCGTGTTAATGGCTAGAAGGAATCGAACATAAACCTAAACGAAACAATGAACCGTAGCAAAAGATGAACCCTTTATATTGCATATTTCTCCATACTCTTCGTATCGTGACGTTGAACATAAGCTGCGGGGAGCGAACCTCGCAGCGAAGCATGCAACGATATCATAGTGTCTAATTGTTGATCTAGATGTATAACTTGTATAAGCGTAGAGCGGGCTAGAGCACATTTGCAACCAAAACGGGGATTTGAGAGGAGGGGCGCGAAATAACGAGTGATGCCAGTAGCATAATCAAAATTAGTTTCACCACGCAGGAGTGGGAATGGATGCAATTGTGAGAGTGTCACGCAAGGAATGATTGTTAAACTACCAGTAACACCTCTTTTAGCCACTAGACAGATATATTTTACTGCTCGTATATGATATCGTTGATAAAATTATGTTGCATCGATAAAATATGTGGTCGTGCTGATTTCTATACTGTTAGGTAAGAAAATGTTAAATTAGCCGAATCTTAGAACAACCATACGTGCAATTTCTATTCGAATGCAAAAATCGCTTTCCCTTATTTAAGGAGCAAACACACACGCTGTTGAATTAGATTCAAATAGAAAATTAATTTATATTCAATTGTGATTCAAATTAAATAATTGCGTTGAATTCGAAAACAAGAAGGGTAGACAACATTGGAATGTAAACTACTTAAAGAAACGACGAACGATCTGGATCCGATTTGATCCCGCGGTAATGCTAATGAACAGTAGTTGTACGCGTAGGGAATGAACCATCGCTGCAGTTGGGAAAAGAATTCCCTTGAACCGATTGAAATTGTGCAGTTCTCAATAAATCCTGATGTGTATATTTGTTAGAAATTATTTGTGTTATCTTTACTTTTAATACAAGAGAAAAACTATCACCGGACTGTGCAGTAAGTAATTAGAAACACTTCTGTACAACATTAATCGTTCGAATTGGGGATGTCATCTTGCATTAGGCTTCAACACACACACACACACACACACATTTGAACAATGCTACTTGAATCATTATAGTTAGCTTTAACAGTAAGCTCAATTAATATTTTATTTCTGTTTTCTTATTAGGCAAATATAATTCAATCGTGCTATCTCTGCTACATTCATTTGGTTATCATCTTCGCTCGATCAGTTTCAGGCTCAATTTCATTTTCAAACTACACATACAGGCGTTATATTTGAAAAAGAAGCATAACCACAGAAGCGACACACACACACGTACACAAGATATGGTTACTTCGTAAATCTGTATTCACTGTTACCGTAAGTGTCTCGTAATGAAAGCAAATGCAACATGAAACAAATGCTACAAAAAAGCCACAACAGTTAAACCGAGTTGATCAAACAGTAATGCCGTAATAATGTTGATAACGTATAGATTGGTATTTTTGTTTCTTAAGCAGTGTAACAGTGCGATAGCATGGCATGTCTGCGGAAAGACGGAAGAAGCGAAAAAAAGTAACAAAAATAACAAAACCAGTTCTAAGTGTTAATATCTATTCGAATCGTGTTAATGGCTAGAAGGAATCGAACATAAACCTAAACGAAACAATGAACCGTAGCAAAAGATGAACCCTTTATATTGCATATTTCTCCATACTCTTCGTATCGTGACGTTGAACATAAGCTGCGGGGAGCGAACCTCGCAGCGAAGCATGCAACGATATCATAGTGTCTAATTGTTGATCTAGATGTATAACTTGTATAAGCGTAGAGCGGGCTGGAGCACATTTTCAACCAAAACGAGGATTTGAGAGGAGGGGCGCGAAATAACGAGTGATGCCAGTAGCATAATCAAAATTAGATTCACCACGCAGGAGTGGGAATGGATGCAATCGTGAGAGTGTCACGCAAGGAATGATTGTTAAACTACCAGTAACACCTCTTTTAGCCACTAGACAGATATATTTTACTGCTCGAATATGATATCGTTGATAAAATTATGTTGCATCGATAAAGTATGTGGTCGTGCTGATTTCTATACTGTTAGGTTCTTCTATTCGTTCTTCTATTCGGTAATTTCTATTCGAATGCAAAAATCGCTTTCCCTTATTTAAGGAGCAAACACACACGCTGTTGAATTAGATTCAAATAGAAAATTAATTTATATTCAATTGTGATTCAAATTAAATAATTGCGTTGAATTCGAAAACAAGAAGGGTAGACAACATTGGAATGTAAACTACTTAAAGAAACGACGAACGATCTGGATCCGATTTGATCCCGCGGGATTGCTTAATGAACAGTAGTTGTACGCGTAGGGAATGAACCATCGCTGCAGTTGTGAAGAGAATTCCCTTGAACCGATTGAAATTGTGCAGTTCTCAATAAATCCTGATGTGTATATTTGTTAGAAATTATTTGTGTTATCTTTACTTTTAATACAAGAGAAAAACTATCACCGGACTGTGCAGTAAGTAATTAGAAACACTTCTGTACAACATTAATCGTTCGAATTGGGGATGTCATCTTGCATTAGGCTTCAACACACACACACACACACACATTTGAACAATGCTACTTGAATCAATATAGTTAGCTTTAACAGTAAGCTCAATTAATATTTTATTTCTGTTTTCTTATTAGGCAAATATAATTCAATCGTGCTATCACTATTGGCATGCCTTTCGTATAGAAAGCGCACTTTTACGCTAATAATTGTCCTATAACCTATGGATGTAAAAACTGAATAGTATTTACCAGAGAAAAACATGTATGCAAATTGTGTGCGCGAATGAAATGATCGGAGATGGTGGGACTATGCAACAAACGAAAAATCGGATGGTCCTCTAAGAGAAAATGGTACGTAATTACTCCGACTTACAACAGCTGTGAATTAAATGCGATGGTTGAAATATCTACAGTTGATGTAGCGAGAGTGGGGTGGTAATATCAAGGCGCGGACGATATAGAATCAATTCTATCGAAACAAAACAAAAATTACACACGAAACCAAATGCCTGATCAGATTTGCAACAAATCTCGTGTTTGAGTGACACTAATATTCGAATAGGATACTCCACAGCCCGGCCGCTCGGTGTAATCATTACGCAGCTGGTCGAGCAGAAAACCATAACGCTGAAAAGAAATTGTTTGAGCTCGTACCGCATAGCAGCGTAAACAGTGTTGGACGGATCAGCATCGATCAGCGTTCAGGAGGAATGTGAATGTAGACGTTCAAAACCGTCTGGAAACGGGCACACGACTCCAGTTGCGTATGGCTTAAAGCCTTCAGGAGAGACGTAAGCATGTATGGCGTGGTTTAGAAAAGAAACTTTCTTTTCTTTTTCTTCTCCTTCGTCGTGCTACTTTCCGTTTCATCGGCATCCTGAGCACAAGAAAACACACAGGGACAGCATTAGGACAAGAACAACGGGAAAACACCGAACTACTAACATACCTTTTCCGAATCGATCTTTTTCGATTTCACAAGCTTCTTTGCTTCCTTAAGCTTCTTTTTCTCTTTCTTCGAAAGTTTCGTTGACGAATCGCGCTTTTCTGCGTCGGTCAGCGGGAGAGTTGTGGAGCTGGCGGACGAATCTTTCTTGCTGCTACCATGCTTCGACTGTTGGCTGGCGGCCCGTTCTTCGATGCTCTGCTTTATAGACTGATGGTATAAAAACAACAATAATTATACGAATTGCCACCAAGGCGAACAGAAACAAAATAAACTTACCAAATCTTCCTCTGCCTCGCGAATACGATCCATTTCCAGACATTCGACCACTTCGTTTCGCAACTGGACAATCTATGAACGTGAGGAGGGTAAAATATGAACATAAATAAAATATACAACCTGACCCCTTAAACATTGCAGAAACAAAAAGTCAGATATCACTCAACAAAAACTCTTAGCAGATTGACGGAATAGTCGAATTTAGTTACTTGGATCGAGGATCCTCTCAACTACTATATTATACCTTCTTCTACGAGGTTTTCTCTGTTCTTATACTCGATGGTTTAAGGCAAGAAATGTTTGCTTGATTTGCGTAATACTAGTTAAGTATGATTTGATTGCCATACATTAGATCAAAAAACGTGGCGCTACAAGGATTGACTTAGTTATGAGTTAATTGAGTTGTTCTTGTTTCACTACTTACCTCGACCAAACGCGCAATCAACGCTTCCTCCTTTTCCTTATCCGAATCCGTCTTGTTCCTTTCTGGTTGCGCCATCAGCAAACGAATTTCATACTCCAAATCTGCCTGCTCCTGCTCCAGTCGATGCATGCGCCGTCTGGAAGATACAAGAACATCAATTGGCCATCCCAAATCGCGACCAAATCCCACTCCACAACTTACAAGTACATCAGCTCCGCCTGTCGCCGGAACAGTTCATTCTTTTCATTCACCAGCTCGAACAGCTGCATGATCAAATCCTCTACCTCCTTCGAGTTGGCCTGCAGCCGAATGTCGAGATCGACGTCCGCCTCGACACCCTCGCAACGCTCGCGGATCATCTTCTCCAGCACGATGCCCTGTTTCTCAAGGCCCTGTTGCTGAGTCTCGATGATCTGCAGCTCCTGGTGGATTTCCTTCAGTGGCAGCATTTTGATCGGCTTCCGTTCCGGTAGCGGGGCCGCTATCATCGGCAGCGCCGGAGCCGGGCCTTTGCGCCGCTTCCACTTACCCTGGGACGATTTGTTCGAGAGTATGGAAAGCGCTCCACTGCCGCCGCCGGGGCTTCCAAAACTGTGGCCCTCACTCGTTGTGGGCGAACTTTGCGACTGACGGTTGCGATTCTGGGCCTCTTTGTTGTCTTTCATCTTTTCCCACTGCCGTTCGCTGGTGTTGGTACTCGCGCTATGTATCGGGGATTCTGGGCCATCATCGTCCAGCACGAGGGGAACTATTGTTCTTCGATAGACGACGGATTCGTTGCTTGTCGCATGACTCACAGTATCAGCTGGTTCACGATGGTTACTGGTAAGCAGGCTTGCATCGACGGCGAGCAAACGTTGGCTAGGTGATCTTGTTAAACCGCCACCTTCTCCCTCCAGCTTCGCAGGCTGCTTAGGCGTTGAAGACGAGCTGGGTATTGGTGGTGGTGCCGGAGCTAGACGCTTTTTGCGCGGTGTTGTCAAAGTTCCGCTGTTGTTGGAAAGGTTCTCCACTGACGTCGTCTCGACACCAGCCGTTGAATTGTTTAATTGATGCTGAGACACGACTGGAGTCGATGATCCAACGGCTGCCAGCGGAATATCGGGCGCCTTGCCTTTCTTGCGTCGCGGAGCAACGATGGAAGAAGGACCGCTCTCCAGACTAGATGCGAGCGAAACGTTCGAACTGCTAAGCCGGCTGCTCGACATAAGCGAATTATCCAACGAACTAATCGAATCGTTGTAGGCATGCGCTTTGCGTGGCGTTGGAACTGGCGTACGGCGGGGAGACGGCTTCGATACGGGCACTATTTCCGGCTCGTTCGCTGGACCTTCGTCGTCATCGTCATCGAACGGGTTCGCGGGAACAGGCTTCAGTGTTTTAACCTTCGGTGGTGGTGGTCGGGGAGGTTTCGCGGCAGGAGACTGCGGCGTATCGTCATCCTCGTCCTCGCTACCGAAGGGATTTGTGCTAACGCGACGCATCGTTGGAACGGGCTTACCACCGCCTGGAACTGGATGCAATGCAACAATTTTTTCGTTCGCCTCACCATCGTCATCATCGCCGAATGGGTTCAGATCAGATGGATACTGCTCCTCACTGCTAGAAGCATCTTTGTCCTCTTTTTGCTCCACCTTTCCAGATTCCGTTACTTCGTGGTTCTCGCGTAATGGTGCAATCTTTGCTTCTTCCTTCTCCTCCACCTTCTCAGGCACTTTTGATTCTATTAGCGTATCTTGCGCAGTTTCATTAGGCACCATTAGCTTGCGGTCATAATTATCCGAAGCGTCCAAAACAGGCAACATTTTCAACTCAGTTCTTTCGTTCTCTTCAGGCACATTAGAATCTTTCGGAAGGGATTCCGGTTCCGGAGCAGATGTTGGTGTTTCCGTTTCCACAATCACCGCAACAACTGCAGTGGGTGTATCCTTCGCTACGTTATCTGAGATCTCTGTAGATGATTCATGGATAGTTTCGCTTGTTTTATCCTCTTCCACGGCTTGGATTTGTTCGTGTTTCAAATCACTGGCTTCAGTTGTTTCAGTCACGTCCTCAATATGTTCAAGTTCCAACATTTTGTCATCGATCTCCTCTGCGGTAGCGATTACTTCCAATTTCGATTCTTTCTTATCATCCAAAGGTTCAGTTTCAGTCTCTTCGGACTTCGAAGATTCGTGTTGTTGCGGGATGATTTCTGCAGGACTGTTCATCTCAGGATCTTGCGATGCAATAGGCGTTGACGTGGCAATTTCTTCTTCCAGCTTATTTTTGATCACATGAGACGAACGGTCGACAACGGGCTGTGGAACCGGAATCGATTTCAGACTTTCCAAATCTTCCTGATCCAAACCTTGTACAAGCTTTTCGAACTCGTCCTCCACATCGTTCTCGTCGGCTGATTCTTCCTCCGAATCGTCCACATCTTCCTCCGTTTCGACTGGCTGTGCTTTGCCGTTCTCCTCTGAACTACTTCGCACGGAACTTGGCGGTCCAACGGCCGGCAAATCGGGTGGTTTGTCTTCATGCTGTTCCACGTCTTTGAGCGTTTCCTTCAGGAAGTGGCTCATCCTCGTCTTACGCTCCAGGTTAGACGTTTTCTCCTCATCGCTCAGCGGAGCCGACTCGAAGAACGAAATCCGATCGAGCAGCTTGCTGCTGCGAACGTTCCTGGACAGGCCGACGGGTGCGCCGCTGCTGCTCGGTTTGCGCTCGCTACCGGCGACAACCGGCGACAAGTTTTCCTCCGACGACGCAGACGATTCGCGCCGCTGCTCGAGCTGTATCTCCTCATCCGGACATGTTTCGCAGCAGTACTCGCCGTCCGTTTCCGTTTCGTAAAAGCTGCCCACGGTCAGCTGAGTACCGCAGCGGGCACACTTGAGGCACGACCGATGGTAGCTTTTCTCGCCGAAACTGATGCGCTCTGCCAGGAAGATGGGATTACTACAGCGGTTGCAGGAAGCACGTTTAGGAACGCCCACAAATGCCGGTATGCTTGCCATCTGCGGATTAGTAGAAAGCAACGCATTATTGTTAACTGTCAGTCCGAGCTCGATGCGAAGCGAATAGAGCGTTCATAATAGGGCATGGCAAAGAAAATGTCTCGGTTTTGCCCATACCGCGTACAGGCCACGAAACGGATTCGTTTCAAACAAAAAGAGACAAACATTAAAACGCACAACAGTCGTCTACATAAACGGACGGTACAGAGTGAACCGGATAATGGAACGCTACACAGACACGAAGATTTGAATGAAGTGAATAACGTGACAACAAGTTGGAAAGCAGCACGAAAAAGAAAAGCGTTAGAGCGAAGAAAATCTGCCGTTGATTAATTGTTTGCCATATCGCGCTGGGTGTGTGTGATGCTACACTCTACCACTCGGGCGCCCTACGGAAACGATCCGATTAGTTCAGTCTTACGGGCGGAAATGTGGGACATTTTTGTGTTATTTTTTGCAACTAAAAGACCCCCACGCAGGTGTGCCTTGTTAGAGGGTTATGGTGGCTTTCGAATGAAGCACGCGTGTCATTTAAGCCAGGCCCGTGTGCCGAATTCGAACAACGGATATCGAACGCGAATGCGAATGAATGGAATTACCTGATCCAGATATGTTTCGTCGGTGCAGCCAGCAAAATTTCCAGCAAACTGCCGGGTAATCGGTATCGAAGTCTTAAGCGCTCGTTGTCTTCGCTTGCTTCGGCGGCCGTTTTGGTTGAGCGACCAGTGTTTGATGGTGAAATTAACTGGCGGTTGCGTTTTCCGACCGGCGGCACTTGATGCGTTTTCTTTTACAACCGATTCCGATCGATTTCTTTTTCACTATCGTTGCGCGGCTAAGCTTTGCGGTGGTAACAGCGGTGATTTCGTTGCGCACAATCTCGTGTTTAGTAGTTGCAGTGTCTTGAAAATTCGCAAGTCGCTAGACACACTTTTGCGATGATGGTAGTAAACTATTGGTGCTGATGGTGGTAGTGGTAGGTGGTGGTGGATGGTGATCGTGGCGATTTTCTGCAAACACTCTTATAAGCCTAACAGTCTACGGACAATACTTAACGCAAAGACAAACTATGTCTAACACACGCACACACACAGACACACAAGGGGAGATTTATGCTCAGTTTTGGTATTGATTTTTGCCGATTTGTTCGAGCTGCTCCTTCAGTTCACTTTATCGCACAACACCGCAACAGATCGCGATGGTTCAATTGTGTCGTTAGCGAATCCAGAGGCGAGAGATTCTTCGATTAATATTCCAGTGAGTTTCCCGGTTGTTTGTTTGGCTCTCCCAGTTGCTCCTCTGCAGCCTGGGAGATGCGTTTTGCATTCGATGATCTACGCTAACGTTTAGTTTACGGCCGCACTTCTTCCTAAGGGTGTATTTGGTTTTATATTCTTGTTCTGGTTTCGCTGCGTCGCGCTTGGCTAAAGGGTAGCTTTACGGCTGCTCTCAGTTCGGTGCCCGACGCAGGTCTGGATTGCTGCCTTCTTTTAGCAGAAAATTTCCGGCTTGTACTGGCCGACTATATCCAGGCTGTTGCTGTCCTCCTGCGTTTGTTTAACAATCACCCCGGGGCAAACCGATCAGGTAAACGTGACGGATGTGTGTTTCACAATTTGTAACATTTTATTATGTCGTTGAGCGTGTTGGCGATGGCATTACAAACGAGAGAGGAAGAGAGATAAAGAAGATAAAGAAAGGGAATAGAGAAAAATAGAAAACACACGGTGAGCATATGCTGGCTTCATGTTATTGCGTTCCGCGTAACCGATCAAATAAACACCACCATTAAAACAGAGTTGGTTAGGGGTTGGTTTGGTTAGTAACAAAACTAAGGTGCAGTACGTACGCTTTCAAGGTGCTAGTTAACGATAGATACGACAGATAATTGCATAAAAACGTGATTCGCTACCTAATGGTGAGTCAAAATCGCAACGGAACTGATGTCAACCGCGCGGGTTCCGATCGGCTACTGACTAAAACGTGGTGCGATATGCATGTGACGGTGGGGTGCACCATCATTCTCTCTTTCCCGCACGTATATGCTTCGAAAGTTCGACACCTACAGCATCATAACGCACCCATCTGCTTCGCTCCATCACTCTCTCTCTATCAGGGGGGAAAAACACCTTATCGCATGATGATGACTCAGGTGTGACGATCAGAACGCTGCGCGAACGAGAAACGCCGGCTTGGGGACGCTTGTTTGCGTGTTGAACACATATTGACTTAAGCTCTACCGAACGTGCCTAGCATGGAACGTACGGAACATCACCAGCGTATGGGAGGAGTGCATTAGAAACCCGTCATTTGTACCGACCGTTGATATGCATTAATTCGTCTTCGGAACGCGTGATGTTTGCCCAAAACCAACGACGAAACGTCGTTGAACTTTACGGAGCGTGCCCTCCAAATGTTGAGCTGCTGCCGCCCAGAAATAGCGCTCAGACTGTTGAAGAATTGGATTTCTTAAAAAAAGTTTACAAAGTAGATTGAAAATGAACAGTTCACTTCTAGCTCTAGTGAAAGTTAAAACGTGTTGAAATTGACACATTTAGCTCAAACGTTGGACGCGACTCCACCGATTCAGGGGAGTGCCCATTTCACGCTGAATGCACCTTTTTCACTTACACTCAAACCCATCAGCCTCGCCTACGATTTTTTGTGTCCATCGCCCGCCGAATCGGGAATCGGCCGCGACTTGCCGTCTAAAATGGTCGTTCCAATTGAAATCAGTGATGCGCATAACCTTTTTTTATACACAGGAACTGCATACCCATCCGGAGCGCAGCGAGAAACGTTCCATTGGTCCACGACGGACAATAGAGTTCGACTTTGTTGGTGCAAGAAGATACCGCGTGTTCCTACCACGCAAAACGGAAGAAAAGCCGTTCCCAGTTTTCCTCCCCACTTCCGGGCGTGATTTCCCGGTGAAGCTGACGGTGCATTTCCGCCCCCGGGGGCGATGTTGCACTTTTTCGATTCTATCGCGTGGCACTCTGATCACAGCACGAGAGGAAATGGCCCAGGTATTGTGATGTGTCCGTAAAGTAATTTTAGGGAAAATGAAATCAACAAAGCGCGACTTCAATTTTTAACGCCGCCGGTCGAAGCGGACACACGCGGGCACGCGCTTTTGAGACAACGACAATAAAAAAACAATGGTAACAAATGCCTGATGGGAAGTAATCAGATCCCACACATCAAGCGTTCTTTTAGAGAGATAAAGAAGATAAAGAAAGGGAATAGAGAAAAATAGAAAACACACGGTGAGCATATGCTGGCTTCATGTTATTGCGTTCCGCGTAACCGATCAAATAAACACCACCGTTAAAACAGAGTTGGTTAGGGGTTGGTTTGGTTAGTAACAAAACTAAGGTGCAGTACGTACGCTTTCAAGGTGCTAGTTAACGATAGATACGACAGATAATTGCATAAAAACGTGATTCGCTACCTAATGGTGAGTCAAAATCGCAACGGAACTGATGTCAACCGCGCGGGTTCCGATCGGCTACTGACTAAAACGTGGTGCGATATGCATGTGACGGTGGGGTGCACCATCATTCTCTCTTTCCCGCACGTATATGCTTCGAAAGTTCGACACCTACAGCATCATAACGCACCCATCTGCTTCGGACACACAAGGGGAGATTTATGCTCAGTTTTGGTATTGATTTTTGCCGATTTGTTCGAGCTGCTCCTTCAGTTCACTTTATCGCACAACACCGCAACAGATCGCGATGGTTCAATTGTGTCGTTAGCGAATCCAGAGGCGAGAGATTCTTCGATTAATATTCCAGTGAGTTTCCCGGTTGTTTGTTTGGCTCTCCCAGTTGCTCCTCTGCAGCCTGGGAGATGCGTTTTGCATTCGATGATCTACGCTAACGTTTAGTTTACGGCCGCACTTCTTCCTAAGGGTGTATTTGGTTTTATATTCTTGTTCTGGTTTCGCTGCGTCGCGCTTGGCTAAAGGGTAGCTTGCACCATCATTCTCTCTTTCCCGCACGTATATGCTTCGAAAGTTCGACACCTACAGCATCATAACGCACCCATCTGCTTCGTTCCATCACTCTCTCTCTCTCTATCAGGGGGGAAAAAACACCTTATCTCATGATGATGACTCAGGTGTGACGATCAGAACGCTGCGCGAACGAGAAACGCCGGCTTGGGGACGCTTGTTTGCGTGTTGAACACATATTGACTTAAGCTCTACCGAACGTGCCTAGCATGGAACGTACGGAACATCATCAGCTTCTGGGAGGAGTGCATTAGAAACCCGTCATTTGTACCGACCGTTGATATGCATTAATTCGTCTTCGGAACGCGTGATGTTTGCCCAAAACCAACGACGAAACGTCGTTGAACTTTACGGAGCGTGCCCTCCAAATGTTCAGCTGCTGCCGCCCAGAAATAGCGCACAGACTGTTGAAGATTTGAATTCCTAAAAAAAGTGTACAAAGTAGATTGAAAATGAACAGTTCACTTCTAGCTCTAGTGAAAGTTAAAACGTGTTGAAATTGACACATTTAGCTCAAACGTTGGACGCGACTCGACCGGTTCAGGGGAGTGCCCATTTCACGCTGAATGCACCTTTTTCACTTACACTCAAACCCATTAGCCTCGCCTACGATTTTTTGTGTCCATCGCCCGCCGAATCGGGAATCGGCCGCGACTTGCCGTTTAAAATGGTCGTTCCAATTGAAATCAGTGATGCGCATAACCTTTTTAGTACACAGGAACTGCATGCCCATCCGGAGCGCAGCGAGAAACGTTTCATTGGTCCACGACGGACAATAGAGTTCGACTTTGTTGGTGCAAGAAGATACCGCGTGTTCCTACCGCGCAAAACGGAAGAAAAGCCGTTCCCAGTTTTCCTCCCCACTTCCGGGCGTGATTTCCCGGTGAAGCTGACAGTGCATTTCCGCCCCCGGGGGCGATGTTGCACTTTTTCGATTCTATCGCGTCTGGTCACGGCACGAGAGGAAATGGCCCAGGTATTGTGATGTATCCGTAAAGTAATTTTAGGGAAAATGAAATCAACAAAGCGCGACTTCAATTTTTAACGCCGCCGGTCGAAGCGGACACATGCGAACACGCGCATTTGAGACAACGACAATAAAAAAACAATGGTAACAAATGCCTGATGGGAAGTAATCAGATCCCACACATCAAGCGTTCTTTTGGTGTAATTTTCGAAATATCGTGCCGCGGACCATTAGTGAAATTACAATCAGAGCTCGCACAAAACTTGTCGAATGGGCGCACGTTTATAACGCTGCGAGCAGAACGGAACTGGAAACCAACAATAAAAGCAACTCTTGGGAGAGACACAGGCACATGGTGGGGCTTAATCGCACACCGCTCGGTTTCGTGAAATTGATACCGGCCCTCTAACCTATTCGTTTTGCCCTGGTCAGCGGTGGAAAGAACACAAAAACGGCCGAACAGAAATAGAGCATTAGAGGGAGAGGAAGAAAAGCAAACGCATCTCGAGTAGGTACCCAAGTTAAGCTAGTGATGCATAGGAGAGACAAAAAGTCCTACATGGCGAATTGGCCACCTCTTCGGCCACGCAACCGCCAGCGCACGGAACTACATATAATTTGCCATCATTATTGCACATTTCCGCCGTATCCCCGCACTCACTCCGCGCTGGGCTAATATTCTATCACGGCTACACACATAGCGTGAGCCATTTCTCCCCCGTCCACGATTTCTTCTTATGCAGCGTTATCCCATAAGCTTTGGGTTTTT
>KZ071846.1:8063-19470 GCA_002091845.1 Anopheles cracens | reverse complement strand
TTAAACAAACACTATGACTATTTGTTGACAAGCCAAAGCGAATACTACCCGGCCGCGTGTATTCGCCCCGCGTGATATGGGCCTTTTGGTGCCAATGTTTTTCCCATGTTTGGAGTGTCTCAAGATGGAGCTAATAAAAGAAACGAGACGGAAGATCTGGCGGGCTTTCCAAGCAGTTTAAGCGAATTAACTAGCCGGCGTGGATGTGTGTGTCTGCGTGAGTCGGAAGTACCTTTACATCCTTCTTCACTACCGGGCAGCGCGAGCGAGTAGCTCTTCCGTATTATATGGCTCGGCTTCCAATCAGCCACTCCAATCAATAACCCCACAGCGGTTGACCATTTATGGCGAGCGACCTCGTGCGGCTCACCGGCGGCACCAAACCCTAGCAGGCCGGAAATGTTGGGAACGAGTTCTTCGGACCCTATGCAATCTCTGACGGACGACAGCGGCGTTGTGATTGAGTAATGTATTTTTACCAAATAGGGATAATCTTGTCCACTGTCAGAGGAAGTAAACAGAGACAGTTGCTCGGGGCGGGAATGCGCGTCGCAGTATAGGTTTGCCTCAGTCAGAACGGGGAATAGACGGTGGCCCTCACTGCTAGCGTATTTGGCAAACGAAGCCCAATAAAAAACTCCCAAAAGCGAGATACTTCCGATCTAGTGTAGCTTCCCCACATCTTGATCGCTCGAGCAGAGGCCGATCGCCATTATTCTACTTTGTTTACAAATAGGAAGAAGGCAAAAGAGCCTTCGCAAACGCAAATGTTCACAAACATGTCCGCACACGCGAGATTGCGATCGGTTAACAATTTAAAACGGTAAAAATTAATTACACGCCGCTACGGTATACCGGTACGAGTGCCGGCGCTCACATCACCGCCGGCCGGCCGGCTGGCCGGAACGGTTATTCTGGTAAATCTTGTTCTCGGATGAGCACAACATGCAGATTAGCGATTGGCGCAAAGGAGCATGCCGATCGTGGCGGGCCGATAAGCGATGGCCTACATTTTGGGCCGTTCGGACGCAGTGTGAACGAATCGAGTAAATTGATAGAAGCTCAGAAAATAGTTTCCGCTTGCTGACAAGCGCTGCCCTGCCTTGTCCCGGCGCTACGGTCTTTGGTGTCTTTTGCCTCACTCCGTCTCTCTCTCTCTCTCGCGCTCTCTCTCAGGTTTCTCGGGAGAGAAGCCTTGGTAAACGGTGATTTATACAAACACCAGGGAGTCCCCTTTTTCTCCACCGTCAAGGATAGTAAAGGTCGCGCCGATTCAAAGCCAGCGCATGAATGAAGGAGTCAAAACAGTGAAGACTGTTTACGGTCTCACCCGCCCCGGTCCCGGCTTCAAATGAAATCGTCGTGCGCAACATGGTGTTTACGATAATTCATGCAATCCAAAGCGAATACTACCCGGCCGCGTGTATTCGCCCCGCGTGATATGGGCCTTTTGGTGCCAATGTTTTTCCCATGTTTGGATGATTTTTAGCGCAGCCCAGCTCCGGACGATGCTTGCCGACGGCCCCACACGGGAAGGGTTCTGTAGGGGTCTCTCTTTTGTAGTGTACCGGAATATGATAACTACTCGCGTTGTTACAAAATAGCAGTGGAAACGAAAATTTAACGACCAAAAACCTCCCATGCTCCACAGAAGAACATCGTCCCAGAACACTTGCGTCCGCTGAAACTTTCTACCGTATCTCCGAAAGGGCGCCGCCAAGAATCCCATGATAGGGGGCCTTCCCTTGGCTAGTGCGCGCGAGTCACGCTGTAACGTGAAACCTTGCAATTCAGGTTAATGATATGAGTTATGAGGGGCAATAAACTTCCAGAAGTTCTCGTCATCTCTGCCAGGTTTTGCCCCGGTGTCGATCGCTCCGGAAATACCGGATCTTCGCAGCACGCGGACTAAAAGGTGAGCAAAGCCAGAATCACAAAACCAATCTCTTATCGGTTATCGGCTTCTCGTGCCCCGGCCGTGTTGGTATGATCCACCAAGTCCACCACACCAAGTTGAGCCACTTTCCGCCGGCGACTACTACGTGTACATCATCGCAGGCGCTGTTGCTACCGACCGCATCTGGACTGGATAACGTTATCAGTACGCACTGCACGCTTTCGATGGAGAAAGCTCCATTAGCAGCGCCGCGAGGGCAAGCGCGATCACCGCCGTAAGCTCAATGACCATGCGGTACTCTGCGGCATTGCACACATGTATCTTTGGGTCTTTCGTTCACCTTCCCTTCGTCCTTTTCCCTGCCAGATGGCGCCATCCGACAGAGACTCGGGGAAAAGAAAGTAAAGGAAAACGATTAGCATACGCCACTTGAAGCGTTGCTGCCGACTACCGACCATCTGGCCAGCACCAGAACCCAAGAACACCCAGCCGCAGGTAAATGAACCGTTTTCCAGAGCTAATAACACGGTCGGCTTCGAATGATCATTAAACGTTGGCTCGCACAATGTGCCCGATCTTGCGACGTCGGGAGGAACCATGGCACGAAAGCAGGAACGTAAGCTATCTTCAGCGTTATGATAGTGTACCGGAATATGATAACTACTCGCGTTGTTACAAAATAGCAGTGGAAACGAAAATTTAACGACCAAAAACCTCCCATGCTCCAAAGAAAAACATCGTCCCAGAACACTTGCGTCCGCTGAAACTTTCTACCGTATCTCCGAAAGGGCGCCGCCGAGAATCCCATGATAGGGGGCCTTCCCTTGGCTAGTGCGCGTGAGTCACGCTGTAACGTGAAACCTTGCAATTCAGGTTAATGATATGAGTTATGAGGGGCAATAAACTTCCAGAAGTTCTCGCGCTACTACAACCACTGATTTTTAGCGCAGCCCAGCTCCGGACGATGCTTGCCGACGGCCCCACACGGGAAGGGTTCTGTAGGGGTCTCTCTTTTGTCTTCCGGCGTTCACACGTTCGGGCGCTGTGCGTTCTTAAGTAGCCTCCACCTGAGAGTGCCGGCGCTGAGAGTCGTTTCGGGAAGCGGGTTCTTACGAGCGCCACACTAAGTGCGTAAAACAATTGACCATCAGGAGCGAAGTGGGGGCATGGCTCATGTTTCGACGCTTCTTGGTTGGTAGCTGTTTCTTTATGGCGCCTATGTTTGGGGTAATTACAAGAGGTGCGATGGTTGTTTATATTCTAATTTCGATAGTTACCGCCGTGGAAGGGGCTGTGTGTATAAGTGCTCATCACCAAGCCAAGTTATGACTTTTACAACAACAACGAAACTCCGTCAAGCAGCCTACCACAAATTATACCCTTTCTCCTGGGCAAGTGTCGTTGAAGCGCCCCAAAAGTGAGACACAATTCACTCACCAATTCTCCACACCTACGTTTAGCTGCGGTAATAGCACACAGAGGGGGGCGTAGTACCACACTGTCACGCGTGTTGCGTCGTTTCCAACCCACAAACCGTTGCCGTGAAAGTAAATTGAAACACATCCATCCCTCTTTCTTCATTGTTTCCATCTCGCTAAACTCTACATGCCAGTCTCGAGAGCTCGAGAGCAAGCAGTGGATGCCGAGGTACGCGTACGTCCCAGGCGAAAAAGACATCTGGCGTGGATGAACCGCATCCGAACGGCATATCGTCCACCGGCATTAGACGGAAGGTAGATTAGACAACACGTTTCAACGCGAGCGCGTAAGAAAGAAACCAACGCCTGACGGCATCATAATTTAACGCATATTACGGAGGAATATTAAAATTATCACTTTTGGTTGCGTGGATGTTTCATCGCTGACAGCACTCGAAACCACATTCAAAATGGTGTGACTTTTGTTTCCCTCTCCGGTAAGTACAATAGGGAGGACAAAAAGCAAGAGCAAACGGAGCCCGTGCCTCAAATGACGCCGAAGCGTTTGGAGAGACACATCTGGAGGAAGTATTGTAGGGGGTGGGAGCAACAACAAAAAACAAACAGCACAGGAAGTACTGGTGGGCCGCACCGCAGGGGTAGGAAAACGAGAAAGTCATAACACCTCGGAAAGACGACCCAAAGTACAAAATAATGAAGCATGAAATGCTGGGAGAATGGAACGGAGAGCATGAAAAAACGACGCGTCAAATCGTAGAATAGGAAGACAAAAACCGACACCGACAGCCGACAGAGAAATGCAAAAAAAAAACAGCGTCGAATGAAGGAGAAAAGTACAATTCCGTCTAAGAAAGCATAAATAAACACATAAATATACGCTACCACAGCCGAGCCTTCGCTGGACGGTCTGTGGAAGACCTGGACGGAGAGCGGTGGATCCCTTCATCAAAAACACGACCCAAACGCCAGCGGTACGATCCCAACTGCATGGGAAACGTGGTCGAGGTTGCGGTCGTTGATTCACATCAACATTTTCGCTTCAAACATAACGCGTCTGGAAGCCAGGGGAGTTTGCAAGCGAGCGGTTTCACAGCGAAGCCTTCGCACCATCGGTGACTCATAGGCCCGCGATCGTTGGGTAGAACACACAACCAATCATGCCATCATAGGTGCCCCGATGATGGAAAACCACAACCAGCGGTCGAAGCGAGTCAGAGGAACGAGACCTTGAGGAGTGCGAAAGACACCCGCACCAAAGCCCGAACGCGAAGCCCGCCCAGAGCAGAACGAGAAGATATGAGAAGTCACAAACCATTCCAAGAAGAGACCGAAACTCCTTCACACACCTCCAAAAACCTCGTCCAACGACCTCGTCCGAAAGTGCCCGGACGGTGAGGGAACGATCGTGTCTTTTCTTTCGCCTTGCGGCGGCTTGCGACATACACAGACACGGACACACACACACAAAGAACTTCGATGGCCTCCAAACCCGCTAAGCGACGAACCCCCGCCGCCGCCGCCGGTGTACACACTTCGACAGACTTTTGACGCTCCGCCGAGCTTGACGTCAGGTTAAACACCGCGACCATTACCTGTCCGCGACACTCTAGAACGCTTCTGGCACAAGGCACAAGGCTTTCCGGCGGCACGGCCGTATGTGCCACTTCTCGTTTGATGGATACGAAATTGCCCAATTGGACACCACCATCGCCACCAGCCACCCTGCTCCACCGTGAGCGTTGTTGGTGCAGGTTGAAGCTACTTGCAGCAAAAAGCGGCAAGTACGGCGTCGCAAGATGCCGAAGAAAGAAAGAAAAAAAACAACACCAACGAAGCATGGATGAAATCTTACCATGAACTCATTCACAGAACACACTTCCCCAGCGCCAGCCGGCGCGTCGGCTCCGAGGCATGCAAATTAGAGAGCGACCAGTTTACTCTCGGCCGAAGCACTGCGCGCCGCCTGCGCTTGTGATGAAACGCCCCACGGCAAGCCTCCGCAAGCGAGGGCAGAAATTATGGAATCGACAGTTCCATAATTGAATTTGGCGTGAAACCTCAACCGCCACCGGGGCGGCCGCCGGTTTGAGCAGAAGGATTCAATTGCTGCTGCTGCTGCTGCTGCTTTGAGTACACCGGCGGCAATAATTCAGCGCAGGGCAGCGCAGTGCAGCGCAGCGCAGCGGCTGATCGATGACCCGCGGGTGAAGCGCTGCAATATGGCTCCAATGACAACGTGCTGGAAATGATGGTTCTCGCTTACCTCATCCCCGGGCTGTGCTGCCCGCGGCACAGATGCGGGGTGTGGCGATCGAATGCCACGAGGACTGATGGTACGATTCGAGTAGCCGACCGAATAGCCGCGTGCGTTCATTGTAAAATGGGCACAAGGTGGCCGCGTACTTTCACCATTTTATGATACTTTAAATTGTAAGATCCTGTGCATGTGAGCAATATTACACGTTTATCGTTCAAAATTGTGTACAATCTTCAACGAACCTCGTTTGAGAAAACAAACTAATCAACACATACGTAGTGATTAAGACATAAACACTGTATTTGCCTAAATACGGCCTGCGACAGCGCCCCACTCCACGGCACAGCCCAGCCAGGAGTGGATAATGTTGCCATTAAAGAGCCATAAAGACAAATGACATTAGCACCAAGACACACGGCGGCACGCAGCACGACAACTTGCATACCCATATTCCCACGACACTAAACACCTCTAATGGCCATCGGTGCACAAAAACGACGGTAGGCCGGCCAGCCGACCGACCGGGTGTGTCATTGCTCTTTTGCCCATTCCATCTTCGCCCGTTCCGTCCAATTCCGTCCGAAACCGTCGTCGGCCGGAGTGTGCCTTGCAGTTGCATTACGTGTACACACCACGTGTGCACAGCGTACACGCTGGCCGAACGTAAAGCCGACTTGCGACCGGACCGGCGCTCCTATGTAGTGCTCGGTGCGAGTTTGAAAAATGCAGTCCAACCGTCTAATCAACCGAATGAGAAAAAAAAAAAACAACGCTGCTGGGTTGAGGACCATTTCGGGTGAGAAATGCACCCAACATAGACATAGACGTGCGTTTGCGTAATGGCTCGCCGAGTGATCGTTCGGGTGCGTTACACAGAATCCGCTGCGATGACCGCTGCGAGGGCTTGTTTGTCTGTGCGCGTTTGAGGTTATAGCCAACGGAAAGGAAAGGTGTTAGAAAGAAAAGTTTGTTGCACTGGCTGTGGTTTACCTGCAACTTTGGATGCATCATTTGAGCGAACCTAACGGGGAGATCGAGCATGTGAAAACATGCTAAACAAGTGAAAGTGAAGATCGATCCGTCAAGTGCCAGCGGCAACTTCATACGCTATCCTGCGATATACCTACCCTATCCTCCATCTTGCCTTCGAGATATCTCTCACTAGTTGATAGATATTCATAGCACGCATGATCAAACAAGATCTGTCCCATATGCTCTATCTGATATAGTTTGGGAAGCGAATTTGAAAGCTAATAACAGTTGATCTGATCCGATAAACCGCGTGCGAGTGTCAATAAAAACGGGTCTACCACGCAACGCTCCTGAAGATCCCATAATTTACCGGCTCCTGTGCCTAATTTCAACTCGAACGATTTCACGAAACCCATCACACCAAGAACGCATCCACAACCGTTACGATCACCGCCGTCCACAGTGAGCCTCGTTTGCGGTTAGTCCTTCTGCCCCAGCGGCCTGCTCTCTTAACGAGAATCAGGTCAGCAAACTGGTTTTGTGCCTTCGACGGCTAACGAGATTTCGATGAAGTCTGACTCTGCCGAGACGGGATGGAGAGGAGTCAGCAATCCGGGGGGACAAGAAGACAAGTGAAGATCTTCACTCCCCACAGCCGCAGGGCCGTGTACCGACGAGATGGAACGAAGAAGCCGTGCACGGCTGCAGGAAGATCGAAGCCCACCTCGACGACGACGACGCTTGGCGCTGATGAGTACTTCCCGTGCTCCGGACAAAGAGGTAGGTCCGTCCCGTCCGTTCGGGCTCGTTCTATCGTGGAACCCCCGAAAGCACCAAACGCATAAAAAGAACGAAGAGGGGACCTCCCTCGGTGGTCACGGGCACACACAGACACACACACGGTCTGTTGGCGTCGAGCTTTTCGCTCGAGGTGCTGCGGGTGCGTTTGTGGTGAGGCATGATTCTTGGAAAACCGTGCCGACCTCAGGAACCGGTTTGCCGCAGGACCCCAGACTTGACCGCCGCCGCCGCCGCAGCGTGGATTGGCCTCGGTGACACGGATACTCGACCACTCGGCTGCAATGTTGCAGCCAGCGCCGGCAAAAGGCCAACGCCGGATCGATTTTTGCAACGCAGCGCAAGAAAACGCGGCGTGCGATGGGAGCAAAGGCCGCCGCTACAAAGGCGACCGATTTGATTGTGGTCCTGAATCTTGCCTAATTGAACGATCCTTTTCGTTTCTTCGTTTCGCTCGTTCCACTTACTCGGCGGCTGTTACAGCACACCCCTGTATACGTTTCACGTGCTCTTGGGGTATTGATTTCTTCATCCTGGCGTTGGCTTCGAGTTGGGAGTGGATTGGCAATAAGTAAGCAACAAAGGATGCAGCTTTTTTGAGAACCAGGCATATCTTTATGACTTATAAGATTCATTCGTCTTAATAGTTTATCGGTGAGTATACTTAAACTGTACTAAAGCATGGAAAGTCTTTTCCAATTTAAATCACAAATGACTATTTTTGAACATAAATGAGTTCCTCATTTCAGACGAGACAGCATAATCATATCCAATCATCATAAATCACCAGAACAACACGAAAGGTAAGATCACCTATCGTCATCCCCGGCACGGTAAGGTCAAACGGGGTAGTCGCGCTAGAAATGTATATTTAAACGTGAATCGAAATAGCACAACGGAAGTACTATCTTGCTAAGCAGCGTAGTAAGAAGTCGTACGTGCGACAAGCACAAGAACGGGGATAGATTTCAGAGTCTTCCAAAAATAGGAAAAATGCATCCACCGGACGCATGTGACTCGACGTCCAAGCCGCTGAAGTCAGCGGAGTATCTCGCTTTAAAAATAAAACCCCATCCTGTACGACGATCACGACGGGTTTTCCACACGTACGATCGCACACGAACACATAGCTCGCCGGATTGATTTACTGTGCGAGCAAATGGAGTGCGTCTGCGATATGTGTAGTCCAGCGATATCTCAAGGATCTGGACGTAAACTGCGCGACGACTGCGGGGTGATAAATGAAGCAGTTGCAAGGTTTCACACGATGTCCCTGCCTGAGCTCCGGAGCTATATCACTCCAGGTGCAATTTGTACGAAACACAGGAAAACCTAGAAATGAGCGGAAAAATGAGCTCAGCAAAGCATAAGTTTACTGTTCCTTCGAATTCTCAGCGTCCGGTAGTTACGAGAAAACGTATTTCACGCTACAACATGCTTTACTTGCAGGGCAGATCGCAAACTAGACGATACACCGCTGTACAGCGTGGCGTGTGAGCCAAACAGCCCGAATCTATCACCGCAGAAATCTTCCCTCTGCCAGAAGAAGAAGAAGTCCGAAGAAATGCGATCCAAGGCGCGTCTGTCCCCGCAACCGAGCGAGTTATTACCTGGTGTTTGTCTTTCTCTCTCTCTCTCTCTCTCTGTGTGGATTGCACTAAATCGTCTTAGCCTTGGGGTGCATTTGCTGTAAAGGCTAGCGCGCGTGTAGCGCAATTCGCTGCCCCGTCCTCGTGCAACATAATCCACGGCGAGGTCCCCCCCCCCTTACACACACACACAAGTACCCTGCGACTGTGCCCCAAACCAGTGGCCGTGCCTCGCACATGGTTTGGTTTGCATGCTTCAGTGATCGCCGCGGTATCATCACATGTGTGAACGTGGTTTATCGGATTTATGAAGTTGTGGGGGTTGTGTTGTTGTGTTTTTCTTCCTTTTGTTGGAATAAACTGCCGACGCGTCAAGGTATCTGTTACCGTTTTGGTGCGGGTGAGGAGACGGCCACCGACAAAGTAGGGGAAAAATAATCCAAACCAACCGTTGATATTGTTTTACAAAATAAGAACGGAGCCATTTCGCCGCGCCAAATCGTTCTAGGAAAAGGAAATGGTTGAGCAGAGAACTACGAATGTAAAGCAATGGAACTCGAAGCAAAGGCACCGACAACAACGCAATGCAATGCGGCTCGTCCGCGCAAAGCAGCATAAAAAAACAAGCGCATTAATTTCAATTAAAGCTAAAGAAAGCCAAAAATCAGCGTAACATTCATTAGCAAACTATAAATCAAAGCGACACAACCATCCAAAACAAACCGCCACTATTAACGAACCATTTGGCCACCGGGCTCATCATGATAATCCGCCATCGTTAGCCCGGTTCTGCGTACGAAACCTCCCGAAAATTAATTTCGATTGCGCAACATTCACGGCCAATCGATAATTTGATTTAAAATATACATGCGCATTCGTTAGGAATGGAAATTTCTCCGCCATTCATCAAGAGCGCGGAACCTGCTGCTTTTCCCCGCTGCTGATTAGTGTTGCTCTCACTTTTCAACGCCCTTTTCCCCGGGTGCATTTAGCTAGTGGAGCTGGAGTCAGCTAGAGTCAGCAGCATTCAGCAGATCACATCGCTCCGATGCTCCTTTCTCCAACGGCTGGGTCCCGCCGTCCGTCCAGGGGTTGATGACTGCGCGAAATTAATTAATTAACTTGATTAATTGAGCCGTAATCGATTACGTGATAGTATAGCGTTTGCCCCATAACGCGTGTGTGTGTGGCAGCTTGAAATATATCCGGTTACGGGAGGCGGCATGCAGAGGACGGAAGTTCGATCTAGTGCATGATGTTGTTATCGTACGCAGTTGGAACTAATTACGCGGAAAAAAAGTTGTACACAGTCGGAGCACGTAAGAAGCGTGGAAGGGTACTGCAACATCCACTGTGGATAACGCAATTCGTTTTTTTTTCGTATGGAGTTGCTGACGTCACAGCTGTCAAAAGTCGCAAACGCAAATCGCAGCGTGAAATCCACTGTACGTCTGGAAACGGCTAAAGACCTTGCGCTTTCGCAAAGGACCATACGACCACCCCTAGCTAGTAGGTTCTGGACTACTGCTCTTATATGCCGGTACATGAAGTTCGAGTTCCAAAACCTATTACTGATAGTTGTTAAGTCTTTTATCCGAAAGAGAAAACGAGAAGCGGCAGGGTAAGTATAACCTAAACGGATTCTAAAATTATAATAATTAGCGCACAACTAATGAAATTTCAAGCCCAAACTACGAACAAATGACAAAAATAGTCTCAATTTGACACCAAATTTGCACCTCTGAACTGAAGTGGATTGGACTAGTCGATCCATTTTATCCGTTTAGTGTCAATTTTCCCTCCAGATTCTGTAGGCACAAGTCATTTTGGAGGTGTTTTTGTTGCCTTGGTTTATTGGCAGCTCCCAGTGGAGCATCTTCCACCGTTTGTCTCACTCGTTATCACGCCGCTACAATCTTCCATTCACTCGTTTGCACCCGGCCAACCCGCCGCCGATGGTTCAACGTCGGCGCAAAAGGAAAAGTGTGGACCGAAAGGCCGCACCTCGTTCGTCGTTCGATGTTGCCCTAACCGCGGCCCAACCGAGCCAGCTGGAGATCTGAACTAATTACGCGGAAAAAAAGTTGTACACAGTCGGAGCACGTAAGAAGCGTGGAAGGGTACTGCAACATCCACTGTGGAGTAATAGTTTATGCATAGAAAACTAGTTTTTGTTCGTTTAGAAGATCGGAAATCGTATAAATATGCTAACCTAACATCTTGCTTCTCCGATGTTGTCATTGATGTAATTTCTCTTATGTATATAGACGAAACTGGAATTGATCTACTAGAACATCGCTTTCTCTAGGAAAAGACAGTGGAAGTCGAGACATAAATGGATGCCATTTCTAACATTTAGATTGGAAAGTTCTAAGTTCAAATCATTGTAGATTCTGGACATATTCTCCTTCATTCGTGGTACATCAACCCCAAGTATGTCTTGGTGTGCCATTTA
>KZ071841.1:77927-103176 GCA_002091845.1 Anopheles cracens | reverse complement strand
CAATCTCTGCTAGATACCCGACCATCTCTGTTAGATACCCGACCATCTCTGCTAGATACCCGGATTGATCCTTGAGGAACGACGGATCACTGTAAGATATTCCACCCCATAAACAATCTTCGGAACCCCATAATTCACTCAGAACATAAAACGGTATGTTTATTAAACGTTAAGGAAACACTTGTGCACTGGTTAGTGTTTTAACAATCGGAAAACATTTGCGTGTCTCGCTCACCACGCGGGACAATCCGGCGCGCGTTAGTTTCATCTCCAACTTTGGTTATACTCCACGTCTACTAAGGCAGTTTGAAGAGTGTGTTCATAATTTGTTCATGTCGGTTATCGTTTTTGTTTTTTCAAAACTAAAACTAATGAATATGCTTGCCAGGGGGTACAAAATAGAGCGATAGTGTGAACCTGCCTGCTGCCCTTTTTTTTTCAAAACTAAAACTAATGAATATGCTTGCCAGGGGGTACAAAATAGAGCGATAGTGTGAACCTGCCTGCTGCCCTTCGACCAGCGTGCGTTTACAGTTTGAACGCCTGGCGCATCATCAGATCGAAATAGGCATCCGAATCGATCGATGCGCTCAATCCGGCGTAGTAATTGAGGAACTCCTCCTGGGTCACGGTACCGTCCACGTTTCCGTTCTCTTCGAAGTTCGCCAAATACTTCCGCAAGATGACGTCCTCGGTTTCCTCTCCGCTAATGTACAGCGGGTGGTTCTTTACGGAGTACACATTCCTGTGGAAAGGTAGAAAGCACATTACAGGAATAAGCCGCGCACAGTCGGGCAAGTGTCACTGCTTCATCTTACTTCAAATCCTCGATCGTAATCGAACCGTCGCCAGTTTTGTCCAGCTTCGCAAACGCCTGCTTCACGATGCTCACCCTAGATTCGGACATGTTGGGACGAATTGCGACCAGAAACTCGGTCATGTTGATGGAACCGCTGCCGTCGGTATCGAATCTGTTCGTGAAGAACAACTCCGTCAGAAGTGCATTCGTTAAAACGTATCACATTCGCAGAACGTACTTGGTAAACATGTCCGTCGCCTCCTCGGCCGAAATGTCCAGCCCGGTGTCGTGCAGACCCTTGATGAACTCCTCCAGATTCAGCTGTTTGTTGCCGTCGTCGTCCATGCGGCGAAAGCAACGGCCCAGTCCGAGGATGCCCGAAGCACCGCGAGCAAGGCACATGTGGCGCAGCTTTTCGATCGAGTCGGTCAGCGTTCCCGACGACAGGGCACGGCGGCTACGGTTGATCATTTCCGATTCTTGACGAGACATGGCGCTGACGGGGCGATGTGCCATCTGCGGAAGCAATCGTAACAGACGTAAGTACTAAACACGAAACACGTCACACTGGTGGCCTGGATATGGAGGCAGATTTTACAATTCGTTGTTAACGCTAATGTATCACCAGCACGATAGACACCACGTGTTAATGACCCGAAAAGCGGATACATCTATTTCTTGGTACACTAAATTATAGAGCATGTCATGGGAAAACGATTGCCTAGCAACTGTCGGCTCGGCGTGTACTCCGTCACGCATGAATAGAATATCCTGTACCGGATATTGGCCGATTTTGCCTGAACCCTTTCTATGGCCCAACGCGCAGTACAGTACTGAAAGGTTCTTTTGTGCTGAAAATGATTAATACCGCGATGAAAAGGTGAATCCTACGTGGCGCTGCTGACAAGCGATATTACGTGCTGCCTGCTTTTCACTTTTCGAGACATCGGAGTCCTTTTCGGTGTTCGATTTTTTTCTTCTTCAATTCAACAGCCACGCGAACGAGACGCAAGCGAGCAAAGTGCGTATCCTGGTAGCTGTGCCGACTAACGTCGGACGCAGCGTGGGCGATATAGTTAATTGCGATGACCTCGTTTGCCAACACTCCATCCTGGAGGGAGGAGAGTCGACGGACATCGACCGAACCGCCGAACGAGACGAACTCGAAGGCTGCAGGAGGTACAAAGCCTTGGGCATTGGGGGAGAAAAAGCCTCACCAAAGGGCCCTACTACCGACTGCGGTTGTGACTCTCGCACCCATCGATTGGCAGCTGCTGGGACGTGTGCCGAGCAATCCTACCTTGAGCGGTATGCGATGATTGAACCGGTGGATGGCCCTCATTTTGGTCGACGGTAGCTTAAGGTGCGATGTGAAATCCACGGTGGAAACGGTTATTTGCCGGGGGTATCAAGGGGAGTGGGGTTTTCCTTAGGATGACTAACGTGCGCAGAGCAGCCCGCAGAGGTGTGCCGGTTTTGAGGTAGTTAGTTGGAGGGATTTTTCACTCGGCGTAGATCTCGCACAAGTTCGCTGAACTCCGGTGTACTCCGGCGAGTGTGCAGCTCAAAGACAAACCCCCCGCTTTAACCGTCGCCAGCCGATGAGTTGAGGCGCACCACCGGATGGGCAGATTTCATTGCAAACTGCAAACGTTCTTCAAACGCTGGATCCTGAGCACCAAGCGGCACAGACACACTCGCCACACACAGACGGGACCGAGGGGGAACCGGGGGAATTGGGGTCGCTAACGGGGCTAAGCAAAAATCCCTCTGTTGTGGTTGCTGCGAAGGCACAAACTGGACTGGGGTCTCCCCGGTGGCATTACTCAGCGGATGGCTAGAAGCCGTGCATGCCGATGTATTCGCATGACGCCCCTCCGTGGTGGTAGTAGTAGCTGCGGCCAGTGTAGGGGTATTTCGGTCCTCATCGGCCGGTGCGAGAGTGCGAGAGTGCGATAGTGCCTGCAAGGACCTCCAAGCGGAGGTCCGCGAGATCCTTCCATGGCTGAGAGAAACCCCGTGTAAGCGGGAGTTGAAATCGCCGGTCAACAGAGAGCCTTCGGGTGGTCAGTGGAGCAATAGGTCAGCCGATGGCTGCCATGGCCGGGGAAGTAACGCTGATTCTTCTACTCCTCGGGGCTCCGAAGACGGCGAGGATTTTCTTCGCACGTATCGCCATCGTGCACGGCGATCAATAAAGTAGCCACACACACCTACACACCGGAGGCCAAAAGATGGGTTCCTTGCGTCCGCGAACGATGTCGGCCCGTGTTTGTTTACGTTTTTGGTTGCGTCTGCTAGCAGACGCAGTTTCTCGGCAGGCGCTGATCTTGACGTTGGACGTAGTCAGTTGCTAAATGCAACCTCAACTCGGGGCGACCGCCACTGGAATTCGCCAACGATGCGATGCAATGGCCGGGCAATCACAACGGGTCGCCGCCGTAAGTGGTTGTACGAAGTGTGCGTCATGTTCTGGAAATGGTAATAGCGTACAGGGACGCTCCGGTTGAGTAATTCCGGCGCAAAAGCGCAAAAGCACCACATTAGCAATTCCTTCGCAATTCCGATATTCGATTACTCACGCACCGCACGAATACAATCGAGGAACGGCTCTACATTAACTCACCCAGGCGTAACCAAAAAGTAAAACTAGTTTGTTAATTAATCTACCTCCGTGTCTCTGTCTCACTATTGGCAACAGGGTTAGAAGCAGTTCAATTAAATAATGATCGTCTCCATACTTCTAGCTTCACGCTGCTAGCGTCCTTTTACGGAATTAGATGTGTTTTGTGTTTTTGGAAACAACCTCAATTCGATCGCGCGAAGAAGGTTGCTCGGGGATGATTTACGAACGCAAAACCACGCTTCTCTTTGCGCGCGGCGTGTCCCAAACCGTTCACCGTGACAAAAGGTAACACCCGTGAAGGTCGCAGATGCTGCCGCATCGATAAACCAAGCACGCTAAATGGCTCCGCTTCTTGTCTCACGTGCACAACGGCGACGCACGCTTTGAGGAGCTCGTGCCGGTGAGTCATTTCCGGATCGAATTGCAACCAGGAGAACAAAAATTAGGTTATGACTAGCGACGTTTGAAAAAAAGAGGATACGAAAACACAATATTTACACAATGGTGAACACCGCCAGATAGATAAACGATTGCTCGTGTCGTTTATGAAGACCGTCCGGGTTCTGCTTCTTTGCACTTAGTGCCACTGGTTCACTTCCACGTTTTACGATCCGATCTCAGCCGGACACAGATGGCGAATGGAGAAACCAGTTCCAGCATGGACGCATACAAGCCGCTTCAAGCCGAACTGCAGCGAGCGCAACAAGCGCCGTTTTGTGTTGGTGGTTGTGGTGGTGATGCCGGTGGCGATGGCGTTACTCACTGGGAGGAGGGAGGGTTATTCCAATGTGGACTGACCTTGCACACAAACTCCCCACTCCCCACATGAGGCGGGCCATGCGATGGATCTGTATCTGCTAAGCGATCTTCTAAGCTGCGTTCGTGTGGAGACTGAGAGCGGTTAGTACTCACGTAGGGGGGCTAATACATTTATTACACATCCCGGAATTGTTCAAGCCGGTCTCATTCCGTCCATCCCCTCTCCAAACATGGGACACTGGGGAGATATCACACTGCACGCTAATGGAGGTACCAATTTCGATACTTAAAATCTCATTTCTCACCCCGCCAATCGATGGTGTCGGAGCGGAAAGAAAGCGAAGTCCTAGAGACAGAGAGAGGAGGGACAAGGATCAAGGTGAGTGCAATTTTCCCGCCCGGACCTGACCTCTCGTCCGTCGGTTCTTCGTGGTCCCTTCGCTCGGAGGCACTCTGCTGCACGTGCGCGTGGAACACTATCGCCACAAGTCATCATCGCGCGCGCCGGTTCGATCGATTTCCGGCCCCCGATAGGATCTGGAGCCGTCGACGATGGAAAAATGCGGCATGCGTGACACTGTCCTGTCCCATCCTCCTTCCGGGGAGCACAGTGAAGGAGGCGGAGTGCATAATTTATGGGCCCGGCTTGGTTGCCTCACCAGATGGGTATGTACTACCTTCAATTCCATACAGATCGATTCGGAAAGCATTTCTTCGTGGATTGCTGGATTGGCTACACAGATTGCACCCTTGGCCCATGACCCGGGCTCGGGAGTGGAGGGGGAATTCTCGGTAAAAAGTTGATGATGAGCACACACATGGAAAATTGAGTCACTGCTGGAGATGTTTACCCGTGCTGAATTATTTCACTGTTTATAATAAGCCGCGACAGAGTGACAGACTCACGCACGCACACAGGAGGAGCAATTTTGTCGATTGGCAGGGCAAACATATGGTCAACATTAATCACACCGTTTTTTGCCGTTTTTTGTGTTATGCGAATTCGATAACGATGCCTCTCGTTTTATGCCTGATTAATGCCCGTTCACTTACCTTATCTGAGAGCTTTCCAACAAGGGGGGGGCGGGAAAAACGTGTAACGACTAGAATATCACTCGGAAAAAAATCGTTACAAATGGCGCTGGCACGCGTCCGCTCGAGACCGTTCTGCGACCTAACCAGTCCAAAAATGCTCCGACGAATAAGCTCGACTTCCCAGTTTCATGCGTTCGAGAGTTTCGTCAGCTCCAGTCGTCCAGCTGCGCTTCCGCTTTTCCTCACCGGAACTACCACCGTTCTGCCAGCTATCTTTCCATTCTTCGTACCCGCGGTTTGGGTGTGCGTTGTGTTGTTATTATTCGGGGCGCGCCCGTGTGCCAAGAAGCCACCTCGTGCTATTTACGCCGTGCGACAAAAACTATCGTGAGAAAAGTAATGAACGTGGGTCGCTTTTCGTGCACGGAACGCCGGTTTTCCCGAACCCTCTCTCCAAACGTTAAGGGTGGCCTTTGGAACCACAACCCCCCGGGCACTCGATTTGGGTAAACGTTCATTAAGTCCAACTTTTACGATACTATCACACTTGGGTGAAACTTTTCGGCGATGGAAATTCTTTTCCGCGTGCGCGTGAGTGTGTGTGTGTGAGGCAAAAACACATCCCCCATGGGGGATTTTGTTGGCGTCTCGTGTCTGTACGCCGCGTCTGGGGTAGACAATCAAACACATCCGGCTCCGGTGTCTCGGCCAAGCTCAGGGAGCTAAGGGAGCTAGACATGGAGTCGTTCGAAGCGACCGTAAAATGTATCGCACGCATCGCTGATTTCCGCTTGGCAGCTGGCCAAGCCAAGAGATTCACTTTCAATCTCACTTTCGTGCTGCGGAAATCGACTGCATGGGGGGCACGCGTCGGCTGCGTGAGGATGTGTGCGTGCTCGTAAACCTCAACATAATACATACAAAATATAAACCTCCGCCAGGTCTGCGTCGATTCGATTTGCTTAAGCTTTCATCGTGTTTATTAGTGTCACCTGATAAGACCACATTTTTGTGCGAAACGTTGTACCGTGTAGTGTTAGTAAAAGAGGTACATCATTTAAAACTATTTTCCACCCCTTTTTCCTTGCTTTTGAAACATTTCATTGATATTGCATACAACCTGATGGCCCCTAGCTTGCGTGCAATGTCGCTTCGGGTTCAGGCAAATTCGAGCAGATAAAGAAATTGAGTATTTCGAGCAGAAAAGCGGATTGCTTTGTTTAATGTTTATAATCGGTAGGATTCCGTATCCCTATTTTCGTTTTGCACAAAGAGCGTGCTGGTACAAGTTAAGGTGCATTTGTTTTGTCTTATATTAATTATCTCACGGTACTAACAGGAAGATTTTTTTTAAATACAGCTAGGTTTAGGCAGTTTAAGATGGCAAGGAAAATGAAATTCTGAAAATGATTTTTTTTCCTTTTTTCTTTACTTTTTCCCGAAATCATCTTCAAAGAAATTGATCGTTTTAGAACAGCGGCTGGTAAAGTTGATTGTTTCGGTAGTGTGATCGTCTTAAACGTCTCAGGCATCTTTTTCCAATCGATGGACATGGAAATTACCTCCATAACACCCAACGACCCAATCAAACTATCACAACCCACCCATCACGTCTTTGGACAATTAAAATGATATCCATAATAGAACGCAACAAAATAATGTGCCAAAGGGGCAATGGCACCATAAATCCCATATCTGATGCATCTGTCCTTTAACGCACACCAATTCCACCTCGCAACCATGCCCAGCAGCTGGAGCTCATATATGTTATGAAATTGACCCTAAAGAGTATCACGCTAGTCTGTCGTGCTTCCGGAAAGTGCCATTCTCTGCCGGTCCCGTGCCCGTGCCCGTGTGTGCGTGTGTACGAGTGCGTATTGTTTACACAGAGCCCGCGCATTACGGGCGCACGTGCACAACAGCTGACTTACTGATCGATAACGTGCGACAAGCGCGCGAGCACACACAGATCGAGTGCTAACGAGAGGGAAATCTTGAACGAATTGAGATGCATTTTACGACCAGACCGGTGGCGTCCGCATCGCGCCAGACGTTCGATTGCTGGTGCTGGTAGGTGAAGAATAAGAAATTGCAATCGATCGATCAACGTGAAGAGAGCTGCATAACGAAGCACGGTTGCATGTAAAGATATGTCCGGTTAGCGGAAACCTATCCGACACGACCGGACGACCTTCCCGTGCTCGAAGGACTTCTACTCCTGGCTCAGCCTGTAGTGCCGTTAGTGGCTGCGAAGAAAGAATAATTTCCACAGCCCGCAACGTACACAGCACGGAACACACTCTACCACAGCTGAGTAGCTCCTCCTGCTCCTTCGTACAATGATAATAACGTGCGAACGGAAACATTTCATTGATATTGCATACAACCAGATGGCCCCTAGCTTGCGTGCAATGTCGCTTCGGGTTCAGGCAAATTCGAGCAGATAAAGAAATTGAGTATTTCGAGCAGAAAAGCGGATTGCTTTGTTTAATGTTTATAATCGGTAGGATTCCGTATCCCTATTTTCGTTTTGCACAAAGAGCTTGCTGGTACAAGTTAAGGTACATTTGTTTTGTCTCATTTTAATTATTTCTCGGTACTAACCGGAAGATTTTTTAAATACAGCAGGCAGTTTAAGATGGCAAGGAAAATGAAATTCTGAAAATGATTTTTTTTCCTTTTTTCTTTACTTTTTCCCGAAATCATCTTCAAAGAAATTGATCGTTTGAGAACAGCGGTTGGTAAAGTTTATTGTTTCGGTAGTGTGATCGTCTTAAACGTCTCAGGCATCTTATTCCAATCGATGGACATGGAAATTACCTCCATAACACCCAACGACCCAATCAAACTATCACAACCCACCCATCACGTCTTTGGACAATTAAAATGATATCCATAATAGAACGCAACAAAATAATGTGCCAAAGGGGCAATGGCACCATAAATCCCATATCTGATGCATCTGTCCTTTAACGCACACCAATTCCACCTCGCAACCATGCCCAGCAGCTGGAGCTCATATATGTTATGAAATTGACCCTAAAGAGTATCGCGCTAGTCTGTCGTGCTTCCGGAAAGTGCCATTCTCTGCCGGTCCCGTGCCCGTGCCCGTGTGTGCGTGTGTACGAGTGCGTATTGTTTACACAGAGCCCGCGCATTACGGGCGCACGTGCACAACAGCTGACTTACTGATCGATAACGTGCGACAAGCGCGCGAGCACAACGCTAGTCTGTCGTGCTTCCGGAAAGTGCCATTCTCTGCCGGTCCCGTGCCCGTGCCCGTGTGTGCGTGTGTACGAGTGCGTATTGTTTACACAGAGCCCGCGCATTACGGGCGCACGTGCACAACAGCTGACTTACTGATCGATAACGTGCGACAAGCGCGCGAGCACACACAGATCGAGTGCTAACGAGAGGGAAATCTTGAACGAATTGAGATGCATTTTACGACCAGACCGGTGGCGTCCGCATCGCGCCAGACGTTCGATTGCTGGTGCTGGTAGGTGAAGAATAAGAAATTGCAATCGATCGATCAACGTGAAGAGAGCTGCATAACGAAGCACGGTTGCATGTAAAGATATGTCCGGTTAGCGGAAACCTATCCGACACGACCGGACGACCTTCCCGTGCTCGAAGGACTTCTACTCCTGGCTCAGCCTGTAGTGCCGTTAGTGGCTGCGAAGAAAGAATAATTTCCACAGCCCGCAACGTACACAGCACGGAACACACTCTACCACAGCTGAGTAGCTCCTCCTGCTCCTTCGTACAATGATAATAACGTGCGAACGATCGAACAGGTTACATACAGTACAGTTTTGAGACATATCTCCGCCGTCACACCGACAATATTTCATCGTAAATAGATGATCACCATTTGTGGGGCTATAAATAGCGCTAAAAGCACTCTATTTGCCGATGGGCTTGTTTGCTCTGGCTGGCACTTGTGTATCCCACGGCGGAACCATGCCGTACACACACTTCAAGCAACCAAACACAAGCAGCACACGCCGATAATCGAACTTATTGAGACAAATATTGTTGTTCGCATTGAGGACCGTTCGCAGGCGAGATTCGTTCGTGGCAGTTTTTGGAGCAGCTTTGGAGCAGGCGGCCAACCAAAAGACCTAGAACCTTGGCCGTCGCCGTAAGATACCTGTGTCGCGTACTGATACCCCTTAGCATAGGTGCGAAGGACTCCTACTGACCTGATGTCATTCACCTTTGCGCGTAGCAGCGTTGCGGGTGACTTCATCTGAATATAAATCGACTAATTTGTCGCACTAGACCTCCCCCGCACTGGGTTCGTACCGAGCCAGCGTGCCGTGGGTTAGGCCTGTGTCTACCACCTCCTTCCCAGGGCCGGTTCATCCCGCTCTGCTAGGCAACACCACCGTGTGCGACGGGTTGCAAGTGCCAGCAGCTCCAGAAGCCCTTTTCCCTGTTGCCTTTCCGTCTGGGAGGTTGCCTTTCCGTTGCGGTGTGGATGTGATAATTGTAAACAAATAAATTAAACATTCAACATCGCCGAGCTCCGAGCAGTCGCGCGGGGGAGGAAGGATCGTTATCAAATCGATAGTAGTTAGACAACATCGACGCTGTAGACTCGTCACATATCCACACAGAGATGAATCACGCGATCAACGCGGCGGCTTCGGGACATCAGGTTCGTCTGTCTCCAAGCAAATCCCACTTAGCACTGCCCAAATCGAATGCGTAACCCCGGTTGCGGTTAGTTCTGGACACTGGAAGAACAATCCGGACCAGACGAACGATGTATGCGTTGCGTTCTGCGTGCTCAGTTAGAGCACTCAGTGTTGGCATCGTTCCTCATTTGGTCCGTAATGGCGCGCGCGCGCGCGATGGGAACTACTACTTCATAAACACTCCCGGCCCTGTCTTTCTACCAGACCGTCTCCGACTTGCGATACCCCTTCTCTGATGCGCCCCCGGTCACAATTGCAATTGACATTCTGAATTGACTGCCTCCATCGGAGCGGTGCCACGCGAATGTATTAAAAACATATTTGTTGATGCTACTGGCGGTGCTGCTGCTGGCGGTTCAAGATCATCATCGACGTTAAACGATCGTCGCCGTGCTAGGGCCGCTCGGGAGTGTGGCCTCCAGATTTCGGGCTGCAACTCCGACAATCGAGAGCCGTATTTTATGCGCTAACAACAGCTCGTCGTAGCTCGTTTGGGTGTTTTCTTCCCGCGCGTGCGACGTTCTTCGCCACAGTCCTCACAAATCGCACCGAAGCGATCTGTTTGCCCTCTAGTTATCGAAATGGTATCAACGTGTGGTCCCCGTCCCCATTGGCAACAGTCGCCGATCGTTTGGCGCATGTTGTTTGCCCGGCGCATTTGAACATTTGGGAGCGCAAGCGGCTCAATTCTTCACACCCACAATGGATCGATTCGTATGGACCTGCGAATATTCGCAAACGCCAGCCACCATGCTCGAGCGCCGAACAAGGGCACACACTCTTGCCCCATCCATCCGCTTCACACCTTACGTCGATGTTGTCAAGCCTTTTTTTGACATGTGTGGATCGAATGAAATCCGGGCTACTTTGATTGTCGCGATGGATCCGATGACGTCCGAAGCGCGCATCATCATCAGGACGACCACGGCGTTAATAGGAACGGGCAATGTGATATCTCGTACCGCGTACGATGCAAAATATTTGCATTGATTATTTTTAATGCTATGAGAAGCGGCTATTTATCGTTCGTTACACCCGCCGAAGAACGTACCCCTCTCTGCAGGAGAACGGTTAGCTTACGTAACACGCATCTTCCGTTCTTTTCGATTTCGCTGGAGCACGTCTTGGCCTGTGGAATGCTGCAAGAACTAAGAACCGGTTTTATGTTTAAAGCGTACACAACCAGCCAAGCAACACAAAGGAACAAAGCCAGAACGGAGCGCGAAGACGAAACAAACCAAAACAATCGAGAAGAACTTTCGTTTTCTCCAACATTCCGCGCCCTATGCCTAAGCGAGAGCGCTATGCGTGGCTTGCTTGGATGCAGCCGGGAATTGAAATGCGCAAAAATGTGGGTCGAATCCGAGACGTCATTCGCGGAAAACACCGAGTCCGATTATCTGATAGGGAAAATGTAAACGTTTTGCAAAAACTAGGAATGCTGCAAACAAAAATTTCCATATAAACACCGAGTCCGATTATCTGATAGGGAAAATGTAAACGTTTTGCAAAAACTAGGAATGCTGCAAACAAAAATTTCCATACCCGCAAACAAACGTCGAGAGCAGGGGTTTGAAGCGGAAAGTCGTGTGCAGTAGTTTGCGGGGTCCGAGTCACAAAGAGCCCATAAATAACATCTGCTTGATTGGTCGGGCTCGAAAATTAAACAATCAATAGTAAATAAGCGATAATGGTTCTAACCTTATGCAATGCATATTTATGCCTGCTAGTTCGCAACAACAACTGCATTGTGCGGACTAAAATGAACCCAGTGATCGCGTTCGGTGGTATGAAACCGATCATCGGCGAATACTTCAAGTTGATCCCGTTCTAGCGACAGACTCGCAGGGCTGCTCCGGTTGTGTTTCGCCGTACGGCAGGAGAAAAAAACGGAACGAAACCACGCTGTGTAGCAAAGCATCGTAAGCTAGAAACCTTAAAAATCTCTTCCACTACATTCGTGCATGGCTGTGATAAGTAGCTGACAAACGAGAGACTCGTCTCATTCCACCGGATCGGACGTAAAGACAAAGCCGGAGGGACTTTTTGTCCGCGTGCAATAGTGCTGTGAGTAGTTGTAAGTTTGTGCTGCAGTTTGCAGACGGTGCGAAGAAGAAGCACTGGTGAGCAGTATTGTCGACACTGCATCAGGACCGTCGATATTGGATGACTGTTGCTGCCGTTCCGAGCATCGTGATATCAAACTATTCGCATACAAAATGACCGGGTAAGTGTATCCATAGGAGCTCCGTAGTGTCATGGCCAACTAGACCGTTTCGAACGGCTGTCAGTAGAAGAAGCGTTATCATTCGCAGACCGGCCAGGAGATGTGCATGACTAATGTGGTTTTCTTCTGCGTCTGCGTCCAAACAGGAAGGACTCGGTGGTGTTGGTGGACAAAGACACGATGCCGAAGATTGTGGCCACCCAAAGCCAGACCTCTCATACATCCATCATCTATCTGGCTGGCTGGCTGGCTGGTGGTAGGGAGCGTTCTTTTTATCAGTAGTAACTCTTGCCGTACACTCATTGCGGCAGATGTTGTGGACCAGTGTGTCGAGACTCTCGGCAGAGCGAGCGCGTATGGTGTGTATATCCGTGCGCCGGTAGTTTTGCGTTCCGCTCCCGAAACCGATATCGTCCGCGATTTGAGATGGTAAAAGCAATGCGCAGTTGGCAGTAAGTAGTAAGCACCGCGATCGTAAGTTGGAAGCCGGTCGTGAGTTTCCAACAAAACGGCGGTACATCCCTACCCCGGTCTCGCTCGTAAACAGCGCACCGGCGGCAGGCAAAACAAAGGAAACACCCACCAAGCGCGGCCAAGGCCTGCTATGGTCCCGACACTAACGACATCGTTTGTTTGTCAATTGCCTGCACCTGCGGCTCACCCACCTCCCTAAGGATGGGCACGCCCTCCGGACGTGCTATCGTTCATTTCCTGCATCACTTTTCCGATGATCCTCTTCGGGTGCGCTAATGATTTATAGGCATTCTCTTTCGTTCTGTTTGCAGTGTTGACGGTGCTGCTAGTTCGCAACAACAACTGCATTGTGCGGACTAAAATGAACCCAGTGATCGCGTTCGGTGGTATGAAACCGATCATCGGTGATTGATAAAGCGAGAGTCGTAGGCGAGAGGGTATTAGAGCAAAATAATTGTTGTTGAGACAATCAACCTTGCCCGCTCCAACCCAAACGCGCTGATGACGGTCGATTTATCTGCGCTTCGGCGTTCTCCACCCTGACCCAGTTTACCCGCACCGCTGTCCACCTTCGGTCGGGTTGTCCACTCCTCGGGAGGTGATCCATCCCAGGTTTTCTTCTGCGTCTGCGTCCAAACAGGAAGGACTCGGTGGTGTTGGTGGACAAAGACACGATGCCGAAGATTGTGGCCACCGGCGAGAAGGGTGCGGCTGCGGTCACGCTGGCAACCGTCGAGAGCCAGCACCAGAACAAAGCGGCCGAGCGGGGTAAGGCGTTGCGACAGGTGATAGCGGCCTTCATCGCCAACATTGGCACGATCAACACCGGGCTCATCTTCGGCTTCTCGGCCGTGGTCATCCCGCAGCTGCAGGCCCCGGACTCGCTCATCCCGGTCGACGAGAGCCAATCGTCCTGGGTCGGTACGTATCCCCTGCGCGTAACGACATCATTCAGACATCAGGAAGCAGGAACTTGGGTGTAGCTTGGGACACAAGGACATCGGAAGTCAGTCACACGCGTGGGTAAGCGTGGTCGTAAGGCTCTGCGGCGGGTGCATACAAACAAACCGACGGCTAAATTTAGCCGGTGCCGTATGCAAGCCCCTGTGAGACGTGACGTGGCGACTGTTTCACATCAGCTGATCGGTACGGAGAGCTCACGCGGCGGAGATCTCGTATCGTTCACCCCGGTTTGCGAGACACAGCAACAGATCTTTGCCCTTTGCCGTTTGCTGTTGCTGTTGGTGTCAATACGGCGAGGAAGATGTTTCTCCTGAGTGGGGAAAGCAGAACAGCAAGCCTCTTCGCCAAACTTGATTGACTCATCATTGTGTCCGCCCCAACCAACCGGACATTTTGACCCATATAGCCGACCCGACATGGGGATGACAACCGGCCGGATCTAGTTCCCGGCTGCGTGCTCTCCGTCCAAATCCACACGCCGTAACCGGTTCCTCGATTGGCAACACGCGGTGGCCCTACGACGCCGTCCGCGACAGTCGCGATTCGTTTATTAAATTATTTTTAGCAAGCGAACTGCAGCAGAACTGTTGCCGGTGTTCCCAACGTTGCATCGTTGTTTACCGGCCAGGCGCGGCAGCGTGTGTCTGTGTGGCAGACGTTTGTTTGGTAAGTTTTCCGTTGACGCGTGGCGGCTGCGCGAGCAGGAGGAAAACTACACGTGTTGCTTAGTCACAGCGGTCACAGCCACACTTGGCCGGCAATTAAACGGCGGACGGTTCGCAGTGGTGGTGTATATGGGAACTTTTCCGCTCCGCATCAGGTCCTGTAACCGCCTTCAATGTTGTTCTGCCGGCACGCTATCTTTCCCTCCATTGGGGAGCGTTTTATTTGCTGCGTTTCCTGCGCTATCGACGCGACTCATTGATACAGGGCTCCCCGGAACACAGCTGATTGATAAAGCGAGAGTCGTAGGCGAGAGGGTATTAGAGCAAAATAATTGTTGTTGAGACAATCAACCTTGCCCGCTCCATTATCCATAGGAGCTCCGTAGTGTCATGGCCAACTAGACCGTTTCGAACGGCTGTCAGTAGAAGAAGCGTTATCATTCGCAGGCCGGCCAGGAGATGTGCATGACTAATGTGGCTTTCTTCTGCGTCTGCGTCCAAACAGGAAGGACTCGGTGGTGTTGGTGGACAAAGACACGATGCCGAAGATTGTGGCCACCGATCCGCCGTTGTTCTATTGATTTTGCCTTGCCTTGCGTCACGCGCCCAACCAACCCGTGCGGGAAGGACGCATCCTTACGATAGGAGCCCGCATTGTGTCGACCCGGTTCGAGCCGGTTCGTCCGTTGGCCATTGTGGCCACCCACTGCGATAACGATCGTGCGCCGAAGACACCGTCGCACACACGCAAACACAACACCGCCATCCCGTCTCGTCGGGTGGCGGAGATCTCGCTTAATTGCCATCACGCACTTGCCGCATGCCACCCGCCACTTCGCGACTTTACGCCTGGAACGGCGTGAGGCGTTAGCGACAGCTACATCGATGCACCTTGGATGGCCCGCGGTGTGCGGCATTCGCGAATTAGATCGCGCCTGTCCCAGGCCGGCTTCGATCGTAAAAACCACCCCACCACGGTGGTATCATACTGGTAGGGAGACCAGACAGGATCCGAGATAAGCACAACTCTATCTATCCGAGTGCTCAAGCGCTGGGTTTGCCAATGGTTCCTCGAACGACACGGCCGTTTATCGGCCGTCATCCAAAGTTCGAGTGCGTGCCACACCCGGCCGGTGACGACAACCTGTCGGCCAAGAAGCCGCCCAAGCTGCGTGACACACATTCGCCAAATCGCGCGCACGGACAGCGCGGCAGTTCATTATCCTGACGACAGATTTTGGACACTTTTCTGTTTGCTTGTCCCCTGCGGCTGAGTTGGGCCGGGATGTGTCGTGCTTGTAAGGATTCGCGCGGCGACGGTATGCTCATTCGAAAGGCAACGAAAAGAAGGCAAGAATCCATCCATCCATGCGGTTGTGTCAGACGCGACGCGCGCGTGTGGCTGTGTGGGCCCGCAATCCGCGCAATCTCGAGGGCATTGGATACCCTATTTGACTAAAACCATCATATACTGATAAGGCAGCGGTGAACTCGAACAACGCTCAATCTGACTGACAGCCGGTTAAGGGCCACGGCGCTTGTTGTTATTTGGACTGGTGTGTGGTGGCATCATGTCCACGGGAGATAGGTGGCAATGCGATGAAATTTGCGATAACGCACACATCTCACGTGGTAGCGGTTTTGTTTACGAATGCGAGTGAGCGCGACAATGGCGTGCTAGACGTTCGTTACGGATAGTGCAAACGAATACACGGGGCACGGTGGGTTTTATCAAAAGGATGCGATATGCATACTGGAGGAATTGCATCACTATTGCGCCATGCAGCAAGCGGTGGCAGCTGTCTTCCCGCTTTTCGCGGCAGGCGTTGCATGAGGTGTGGCGTTAGAGCAAGCGCCGGCATTGGGGCGGGAATTCGTTTATTTTATTCACTTTTACCACGGGCTTCCGAACCGGAAGCCCACCGCCGCTATCAGCTGTGGTCATTCACATTTCCCACGTTCATCCATCGCGTGAAATCACGCGATAGCCTCCACAGCAGCGGCTGCGCTGCGATGGACACCCAGGGACCGCAGAAACCCTCTCGACAAGCAGAAACAGTCATCTCTATGGTCACGTTGTTTGTGTGTGGCGTCGATCTCGCTTGCAAAAACCTACATTCCGGAGCATCACTCATCGCTGACTCCACGTGACTTCATTCTATCCCACTGGGCGCAATTCTTGGGCGATCGGAATCATCGTGACGCAAGCGCGGGCTCACAGATGCTCTCCTTTTGTTTTCTAGCATCCTTATCGGCGATCGGAACCCCGATCGGGTGTCTGCTGAGCGGGTACGTGATGGACAACTTCGGACGCAAGAAGGCACTGATAGCAACGCAAATCCCGACCATCATCGGTTGGATCATAATCGCCTGTGCGTCGAACGTGGGCATGCTCTATGCGGGGCGCGTGCTGACCGGCTTCGGTTCCGGTATGGTCGGTGCTCCGGCCCGCGTCTACACGTCCGAGGTCACGCAACCGCACCTCCGCGGGATGCTGTGTGCGCTTGCCTCGACCGGCATCAGTTTGGGCGTGTTGATCCAGTACACGCTCGGTGCGTTCACGACGTGGAAGTTCCTGTCGGGGGTGTCGGTGATCGTGCCGATCGCTGCTCTGCTGCTGATGCTCCTCATGCCCGAGACGCCGAACTATCTCGTCTCGAAGCAGAAACCGGAGAAGGCACGCCGGAGTCTGGCGCGGCTGCGCGGTTCCAGCTACAACATCGACCGCGAGGTCGACCAGCTGCAGGCGTTCGCGGCCAAAACAAACGCCAGCGGCAAGAAGAAGCTGAGCTTGCGCGAAACGGTCCAGGCGTTGGTGCATCCGTCGTGCCTGAAGCCGTTCGCCATCCTGACGATCTACTTCATGATGTACCAGTTCAGCGGCGTCAACACGATCACGTTCTACGCGGTGGAGATCTTCCGCGATTCGGGCACCACGATGGACAAAAACACCTGCACCATCCTGCTGGGCCTCGTGCGGCTCATCTTCACGATTATCGGTGCGATCTTGCTGCGCCGGTGCGGTCGTCGTCCGCTGACGTTCATCTCCGGGTTCGGGTGCGGTTTCACGATGGTCGGGCTCGGGGTGTACCTGTACTTCAAACACCAGTGGGATACGGCCGTTCCGCCGATCGAACCGCCGGCCACCTGGTTCCCAGTGGCGTGCATCTTCATCTTCATCACCACCTGCACGCTCGGCTTCCTGATCGTGCCGTGGGTCATGATCGGCGAGCTGTACCCGATGAAGGTGCGCGGACTGGTCGGTGGCTTCACCACCTGCATGGCGCACAGCTTCGTGTTCATCGTGGTCAAGACATATCCGTTCCTGACGCACGTGCTCCAACGCCACGGCACGTTCATCCTATACGGATGCTTCTCCTTCGCCGGTAAGTGCGTTCGTGGGAGCGTGCTCTTAGCGCGATTGTATTAACCTGTTTCCCTTTCCCCTATCGCGCAGGTACGGTGTTCTTCTACCTTTGCCTGCCGGAAACGAAGGGAAAGACACTGCAAGATATTGAAGACTACTTCTCGGGTCGCACCAAGACGCTGAAGAAAGCGAAACCCGGCAGTAACGGCCAGCAGGACAACGATGGCCAGCAGCTGCTCCTCGCCAACGGCACCAAACCAGCGGTACTCTCACCCGAGAAGAACAAACTGCTTCCGTAACGGACCGGTGACGGTTCCACATTTGTTCCTAAGCATAAGCTGGGCTTTCCTACTGCAATCGGCGCGACTTCCACGGTTGTGCTTGTGCAGATCCAGCCTGCGCTTGCTGGGTGTGTTTTCCTTTTGTATTGGTTAAGATCTTTAGCACTAGCTTACTTTAGGGTTCGTACATTTTACCCAGTCAGACACTAAGTATTACCAGCAAGAGACGCGCACGCGATAGGAGTGTAGATATAGTGCGTACAAATTGTGTAAGCGAATCTGAGCGATCGATTAAAAACGGGTAGAGCTGGCTGGATGGCACAAACTATCAAAACAAACAACTGTGCCACAAACTAGCATCTAGCAGAGCAATCGGGCTAAAAGCGTTATTAATAAGCCGTTGATTGCGTTCAGCATGAAATCTGAACGAAACTATATAAAATATATATAATACTTACCGCCGGAAGTGCCTGATGAGGTCGACATGAAGTGGAAACAGACTGCAAGACGCTTCGTCTTCTGCTCGAAAAGACATGGAGAAATACTCGGTCGTTAAAAACGCAGCACCGTTGCAATGCGCACACGAAACCCCCTGTAGTACTTAAGGATTCGTTAACTGTAGTTAACATCGCACATACTCTAGCTCACCGATTACGAGTTTGAACGATTTCTCATATACACCACCCAATAAACGACACCAATTATTTAACGAAAGACGACCGCTTGATAATCCGATTAAACGACACGTTCACTTTCCGCACAGCTTGAATTAACACTTTCCGGTGGGTGGCGCCGCCTGGTTTGTTTGTTGAGGCGTTGTGCTAAACAATTTGTCTGTCAACAGTGTTTTAACAAGAGCTCGTAGCAGGCGACGCTAAATGATCTTCGTGGGAAACATCGAGGGCAAACATTCCGCTGTGTTTGCGCTGCGCATGAGCGTGTTGAGAGCGGGTGAATTTAGGATGTACATCACACACACACAGACCAAACAGCTGTATTTCCTCTTGCTCATCCTTTTTTATATTTAATATTTTTTATCGCTCCATCTTCGGTACGCCGCAGATCTTTACCGCGGCTTACGCGCATTTCGTTCGGCGATGTCAGGCCCGCGTAATACTCGCCTCGCTTGCTTGCTGGCTACGGAAATGTTTCACAGTACAGTACAGCTCACCTCAATCGCACTACTGCGGATTCTGCGGCTTGGACCATTCCACGCTCAAGATCAGATGGTCGTAGCCGTAGCCGTTGAGTACTTCGATGGCGGTGGCTGCATCGCGGCGGGAGCGGAAGTGAACGTAGGCGAAACCTTTGCACAGGCCGGTGCTCTTGTCGCGCGACAGGAACATTCGACGCTAAATGATCTTCGTGGGAAACATCGAGGGCAAACATTCCGCTGTGTTTGCGCTGCGCATGAGCGTGTTGAGAGCGGGTGAATTTAGGATGTACATCACACACACACAGACCAAACAGCTGTATTTCCTCTTGCTCATCCTTTTTTATATTTAATATTTTTTATCGCTCCATCTTCGGTACGCCGCAGATCTTTACCGCGGCTTACGCGCATCTCGTTCGGCGATGTCAGGCCCGCGTAATACTCGCCTCGCTCGCTTGCTTGCTACGGAAATGTTTCACAGTACAGTACAGCTCACCTCAATCGCACTACTGCGGGTTCTGCGGCTTGGACCATTCCACGCTCAAGATCAGATGGTCATAACCGTAGCCGTTGAGTACTTCGATGGCGGTGGCTGCATCGCGGCGGGAGCGGAAGTGAACGTAGGCGAAACCTTTGCACAAGCCGGTGCTCTTGTCGCGCGACAGGAACATCTTCGTGTGCGGACCGAACTTCTTCACCAGCTCCTCCAGATCGGCCTCCGTCATCGCCTCGGAGAGGTTCGAGATGCGAATAGCGCTGGTATCATCACGGCCGCGCATCGGCCCGCCCAGACCGGCCTTCGCCTGACTTTCCTTAATGTGCGGTGGCACGTACTTGCCGGGTTTGCTGGAAGTCGTCGTTTCCGGTACCGCTACGGGGGTGAAAAACGGTTACGCAGGTTAGAAAAGCAGCCCATCGGCACAGGAAAGCTTAACGGCAGGATACTTACGCGGGGGCACCGGTTTGGCCGTCAACGAGGACGACTTGTACGGGCAGTGGAATGACCAATGCTCTCCTTCGCACGTACGACACTTGACGATGTTCTTCATCGAGTCGAGCGCGTTTTCGGTCTTCTGTTCCTCCTCCTTGCTGGTGACGAACTGCATGAATACGTCTTCTGACACCATCGTGGTCTGTGGGTTCGGGCCCGGCCGATCGCTCGCCGAGTCACCGAACTTGGCCAGGCTCTTCCTCCGAGCGACCACCTTCGGCACCACAATCCGGCTGATCTTGTACGTGCGCACCACCTTTACCTTTTTGTCGTCCTTGTTGTACTTGTAATCGGTCACAATCTTTTGTCCATTCTCGACTACCTCCGACGGCGGTGGCAGCGATCCCGAGTCCGAATCAGCATCATCGGCCCACGACGATTTGATATCATCCAGCGCCGGCATTTTACGGTATCTACAATTGGAATGTACGGGTTACATTAGCAAGAGCACCACTTTTGCACGGAGGGGAGGCACCAACAACAGCGCAAGCAAGAACGGGGCTTTGACATCCGCCTTGTGGCAAGCAAATGCGGAACGTCATCTCTAGCGCCACAGCATGCGGTGTGCATCGTCCGTTTTTAGCCACATTTTAGCCTCTGCCTTGCGAAATGTTGTGAATTTTTTATGCGCCTCGATTTCGGGAAACACTTACCACTTGAACACACGATTATTGGAGCCGATAAACAAGAAGATTTTCCAATTTTGTGGACGAAAATCGCGAACACGGTTCGTTTCGATTTCGCCACACGATTACAAATGGCCGACAATTGTCAAAATTGACAGCTACCGCACGGTGTGTCAGCTGCGGGACGAATTTAGCAAGCAAAAACATTTTATTATTTCAAATCATATCTAATTACGGTGTTGTCGATAAATTCGGAAGGTTAATATAAAATAGAAAACCCGATATCCAACCTTATTTAAATATTCATCCTAAAAGCTCAGCAAAATTGTTCGCATGAAATTTTTCGAAATAGTTTTCGTACATCTTTTGAAAATGGCGGTACCGATGACAACGGTTAGAGAACGGTTTGCTGCTGCTGCTCTAGTAGTAAAATAGTATCGATTGCGGACAAACCAAACCTCTCTGGTGAATCATGAACGAATTCAACTTGTCCGCTCTGCGTCTTCGAGCATATCTCGCCGAAGGATGCTTTGGAAGGTTAGTAACGGCTGGAACGGAACGGAGTTTCTTTCAACATTAACTTTCCGAACAGTTCCGTAGGCCTGTATCAGTACTACAATCATACCGTCGTCGTAAAAAGCGTACCGTACACCACCTCCGATTTCACCTACAAAGCCGTGCTGAAGGAACACACGATCCTCTCGCAAATGCATCATCCACGAATCATTCAGTACTGGGGATATTTCCAAACCGCCACCAGCTGGAACATCGTGCTGGAGTACGCGGAACGCGGCAATTTGGCGACGTTTCTCGAACGGCGCTCACGAGAAGCGTCCTTTCTCAATCAGCACACAGTGATGGCCAAGTTCGGCGATATTGCGGACGGACTCGTCTACCTCCACCAGCGCAACGTTATTCACCGGGATCTGAAACCCGCCAACGTGCTCATCTGCATGGACAATCGGTTGAAATTGGCTGACTTTGGCGTATCAAAAATTATGCACGACGACGACTTGAACCGAACGATTGTGGGCACGCCACTGTACATGGCCCCCGAGGTAGCCCGTGGCAAGGATTACGACTACAAAAGCGATGTTTGGGCACTGGGGATCATTTTCTACGAGATGTGCATGCTGAAACACCCGTTCATGGAGCGGTTCGTGCAAGAAGCCGGCCGGAAGTTGAAATTTCGTGTACCGCTAATCGACTACGAGCGACGCGGATATTCACCCACCGTGCAGGCTCTGTGCGAAATGCTGATACAGGTGGATCTGAAAAAGCGCTGGCCGCTAGAAAGCGTTCTCAAGAATTCGGACGTACTACAACTAATGACTCGTAACGACAGCGCGTTTGCTGATGGAATTCAATCTCATTTCGATTTATTTAGCCACACTTCTCAACCCGACTTTTGACCAACTCGGTGAACTGTATCTGTTCCTATAGCAGCTTTTAATCAGCCTCTGAACCATTAGTACCTAAGACAAATAGAAGGTAGAATAACATTTGGACTCATTATTAATTGTTAACTGGCAGCTATCATTCCCCGGCTTGTTCCGGAGTCCCTTTTCACGGTGTTAGCGTCTGCAAAGGATTGAATGGAGAGTGAGAACAATCAAAACAAGTCGTTACCGTTCAGAATGTCGCCCGTAATCTGACCGGACTGAAGCATCCGGTTGAGCCGTTCGACTTCGTGCAGGTTCGTGGCTCTTTTGATGGCTTCCTTGATCTTTTGAATGTCGGCCGGGCTGGCGTTCTGCACCGCTTGCTTCTCCGGCGACGTACTGTCACCGACGCCGCTAGGCACCGCCTGCTTCGCCTTTCGGACGATTTCCTTCCCCTTCTTCGATTTGAACAGCTCTTTGGCGGCTTCGCGTTCCTTCTGACGAATCTTTCGGAAGTCTAGCAGCCGCAGATGAGGGAAGCGGAAGGCGACGTACTCACGGTAGTGCTGCTTGGTGGACACCGGGTTTGTCAGCAAGCTGAGCGTTTCAAGGTTCGGCAGCTTGGTCAGTGGTTCCAAGTCGCCCAGCTGCATCATCCACGAATCATTCAGTACTGGGGATATTTCCAAACCGCCACCAGCTGGAACATCGTGCTGGAGTACGCGGAACGCGGCAATCTGGCGACGTTTCTCGAACGGCGCTTACGAGAAGCGTCCTTTCTCAATCAGCACACAGTGATGGCCAAGTTCGGCGATATTGCGGACGGACTCGTCTACCTCCACCATTGCTCAAGCCGGAAGAAGAAACGCGCACGCACACAATCCTGTTGTTATTGAGCAGCAGACATTTCAGTCGCGAAAGCTGGGGAAATCCGTCCAGTTTGCGAATATCATTGTCGGAAAAGTCGATCGTGTCGAACTGATCCAAGGTAGCGCCCATGTTCTCGATTTGCGGTATTTTGTATCCTGCAAAAACAAGCGGTACGGGGAGAGAGACGGAGAAAGTTAGGTTGGGTTGGCGGCGAATGGCGCCGCAGCGTTAGCTAGCCGTTGTTGCTCACCCCGCAAGTCTAGCTCTCGATCGCGACACGGGTTCATGTACTGCATGGATTGATTTATCAAATCGGGCGTTAGTTTAACCATTTTGAAAAATATTTTATGCTTAAAATTCACTAAAAAATAACACGCCGAAGAATGTTTACGTTTGTTTGGTTGGTTTTAGTGATGGTCAACATGGAGTACGAAGAAGGGCAGGTTAGCTCATACCGGCAGACCTCGAATGAAAAGAATTTTGAAAAGTTATTGAATTTTACAACGAGTCACGGAGTTTGAATACAATATCATGAATAGAATGCTACTATTTTGAATATTTAGAGTATTTTTGCCTTACAATATAACCCGTTTATCATGATTTGTTGTTTGTAAAATATTTTTCTTCTATCCGAGTTGAATCCAACATGGCTTTCAGGGGACCGATGACATGCATACGCATCCCAGTGAAAAAGTTAAAGCCGTACTTCGATTTGTTATCAGTTAAAATTGCACAGTTATGATTCATAGAAAAAGAAAATACATTCAGACTTGTGTAGTAAATACAACTAGCCTCCAAATATTCAAACCTTTGGGATAATTTACGAAAAAATCGCACTTGCTGTTGTCAAACTCTGCTAACAACCTTGAGCGAACTTGGCATATCTGCCCCCATAGCTACCTTGGACATCCGCCTGTTTATGCGCCGGTGTTCAATGATGGAAAGAAGAACAAGCTGAGAAGCTTTGGATGAGAAATCGGTCGGACCGCTTGGATTCACCAAAAATATTTACACTTTTTAACTCATCGTTCACGTTCGGTTATCATCATCATCATCAGCGCGAAAGGCGCGCAACGCTAAAACGCCGTACTAGGGGACAGCGCTTTCGGAAGACAACGGCGAACTGGCGGATGCGGCGGATGCGCTCGGCACGAAAGGAAAACTAGCGTCGGTGTGAAAAATCCCTGTTCCCGATGGAGATGCTGAACGCAGATGCGGTAAGTACTGGCGTACGCCGTGTGCGTATGCGGCCTTAAACGGCACTGCGGCACGACAACTCTATCTCATCCTATCCTGGACAGAAACCGAAATCGGCTTCGAACGTGCAGAAAGAAGAGCTGGTGCTGATATTCGAGGAGTATCAACAGAAGGCCAAGCTGGAAACGCTGGACGACAGCAAGGAGCGCCAGAAGTTTTGGACCGAGGCCACACAGCGGCTGAACAAGATCGAGGGCGGCACGGTGAAGTCGTGCTCGAAATGGGTAAAGTACTGGGCGGACGTACTGATCAACCTGCGCCGCAAGTGTCGGCTCGTCGTCGAGGGCCGCTCGAAGCGCATCGCCCCGACACCGTTCGAGGTGCGCATCCTGCGCGTCGGCAACCTGTACGACGTGCTGGAACAGTGGACGAAGGCGGTCGAGAACGGGAGCGAGCTCGGCTCGTCGCTCCAGGGCGTCGAGGAGGAGTATCGACGTGCTGGAACAGTGGACGAAGGCGGTCGAGAACGGGAGCGAGCTCGGCTCGTCGCTCCAGGGCGTCGAGGAGGAGTATTACCCGGAGGACACCGGCGTGCAGAAGGAGGAAATCGTGGTGGAGAACTACTCGGAGGACCCGCTGGACGAGGAGTTCGTTGCGAGCTTCGCGAAACCGGTCGAGGAGGCGGCCGCGCCCCAAAACATCACCCATCAGCTGCACATACGCAAGCACTCGCCCGAAGGCTACAAGCCGCTGGTGAACAGCGCGGCCCAACCGGAGTACGTCGAGCTGACGGCGGTCACCAGCGCGCTGCACAGTGAGACGAGCGAATTCCTGCGACCGAAAACGACCGTAACGCTCGCCCAGCCACAGCAGGCGCGGCTGAAGGAGAGCCTGAAGCGCACCACCGAGAAGCTGGAGACAGTGATGAAGAAGCGGAAAATCGACGACTCCCAGTTCGCCATCGCCCAGGCGCTGACGAACATGTCCGGCGCTATCCTGGCCCTCTCGAACAGTCTGAACGATCTGGCGCAGGCCCTCACGAACGGGACGATGTCATGAGCGCGAATTGTGGAACGAAACTACGTTAATTACTGGTTAAGGATGCATCGCCATGCACGGAAGGATTCTTTT
>KZ071841.1:33074-44623 GCA_002091845.1 Anopheles cracens | reverse complement strand
GAGGTGTTTCGGATAGAGGGGGCCAATAGAATGGAGATAAAACAGGGACGGGCTAAGATAACAAACCACACAAACATACCGGCGATCGAAAATGGCCAGAAACTATACTTTGCCCACATGGAATGTTTTGCTGCCTAGGTGCTGGTGCGAGGCGCCGCTGGTGAGGTATTCAACTGGTCAACACTGCTTGCGTTGACAGCTCGCTAACAACCGGACAACACGGAGATCGTAGGTGATATCGCAGTTGCACGTTTCGATCGATCGGCAGATTCGCGTGACGTCTCGGTGCGCGAGCCCTTGGTTTCCACGCGTCCGCTATCTCGCCAACTCTCCAACTAGCCAGAAGCTTTCCGCGCGCAGCACTCACTCACTGACGACCGCTGATGTCTCCGTCCACCAGGCACGCGGCACTTGCTGCGGGGTTCGACCTTCGTTCGATCGCCTTCTCTCTTTCCTGCCCTCGCTGAAACGGCTGTTATGAACCGTTACCGCACATCAGCGGAACCAGCAGAACCGGTGAGCGGTTTTCGGGGGCTGCGCAACGAACCCGAGTGTTTCACTTGACCGCGCACCCGCGTGTTTTCCCAGCAGCAGCAGCAGCACCAGCAGCAACTTCAAGCGCAACGAAACGGCCACGAAACGGCGGTACGGTTGGAGGAAAAGCACACACTCACACACACACAGTGCGACCTGTACATAAACACATACACACGCAAACTCCTATGCATGCACCTGAGGGAAATGGAGCCTGTATAACACACGCGCTGCACTTACAAAAAGTTCTTTTTAGCGGTTTTTTTTAAGTCTCGTCGTACTCGCGTAGTTGGCGTTGGTCGACTCTTCTCCTACTGCTGTGTGCACCGTTTTGCCATCCCAACACAAAAACAGACAACAACAGCATGCGAGTAACGCGTTGCTCACCGTGCGCCGTCGTCTTGCCAAATGAAAATGCAAACGCGGCCGGGTTCCGCGGCCGTCCCCCAGTGTGGGGAAGCTAACATGTGGATGTTGGGTTGGCAGTGCTGCTCAACCCGCTTCCGTTGCGGCTTTATTGTGCTTCAAAGTCTGGCACACAGATGCAGACATTAGTGTTCTCCACCATCATGAAGAACATGAAACGGATCGGGGATGGATATAAACATAAAATTGAAAACTGGTACTTCTTGGTAGAGTAAAGAGTTAACCACCTTGGACAACATACTCAGAATCATGAGTACAATATATCGTTAATCGAATAATCGATCGACATATCTGAAGAGGTACAAATAAGTGCTGGTAGATAATAGTTTTCAAAAGTTTGGTAACCAGCATAAGCACGCATGGACCTCATCAGGTTGAGAACCACCGGCGCAGCCCGTACTCGCGGACCTGATGACCGTTTACATCGGGGACCTGACGCAACGTCTTTACGGGCTCCCCAACCCAGGGAGAGCGAGAGAATGGGAGAGACTTCGAAACCCTTCATTTCTCTTCCGACGTTTTCATCCCGCGCATTCCCTCCACGCTTCTGTGTACCGTTATCGGTGGCTTTTGAAAGCTTCCGATGCTGTGGGCTTGGAACTCTTACTATAGTTCACTCACACACACACTCAGGCGCATAGCCTCCAACATTCAATGTGGAGCTCTCAATACCACCCAATGCAAACGATCACCGATCACCGATACATACCTTTCGCTTACGAAGCATTCGCAAGCTTACAAGCGACCTTCAACCGTTGTTCTAATGACTCGAAATCTGCCGCCCTTTCGAATTGTCCCGACCGAGGGCGCACTGGTATAGGTAGGTAGCAGCGATCGCTACTGGTCACGGGTTGCAGATTTTACGGTGACGGCAGAATATGGTCCATGGAACGCTGCAGAATATGGAATTGGAATTGCGTAGGAGTGTGTGGCGTGGCATGGACGAATAAGACGAAATTCGATCTTGCCATCCAGAGTGCGCCCCGAACGACGAACGAGCGAGCGCCCCATTGTTTCCCCCGGATGTCGGATCTCTGTACATGGGGTCTGCCGTTGTCTGCCTTAGTATAACTTATTTTCCATGCTATTTGCATAATTTATGACCAGCCGGCGGGTAATTGTACTATTTGCATTAGAATGCCCTATGGGACCGTGTGTGTGTGTTGGGTGCAGTGGGTGGTGGCTGCCCGACACCCAGATTGTCGCAGACACTCTGGGAACTCTGCCTAGGGAGATGTACGAATGAGTTAAAATTAAGCGCTCTGTGGACCGGCGCGAACTATTGAGGTAAGCACGGTCGGGTCGGTTGAGCAACAAAAAGTTGCAAGTTCAGCGACCGTCCAACATCGTCCACTCCCACATCACTCTCCTTCCTATCTCTTGTTGTACCGCTCGACAGACAAACAGGTGTGTGCGTGTGACATTCGGAGTCGCTTCACTGCCACTGGACAGCTTTGCGTTCGTCAGCAGATCTCCCTGTGCTCTGGTTTTGGTGCTTTACTGGACATTGACGACCTCATTCAACGCTACTCGCACCAGCTCGCTAGCTGAGCGAGAGAGAGAGAGACAACTGCAGGTTTGGACAGATCTTGCCCGTGGATGTAAAACATCGGTGCGTGATTCTTCAGAAGATGCCGAATGTTTTGAAGGTTGAAGCTGAGACACGACCAGCGCTGAGCTGCATTCATCCCACCTGGAGTTGAATGTCTGGCTGGCGAATGGCTTCGTGAACGTGAAGGTCATCGACCATGGGCAATCGATCCGGATTTATCGTCCAGTTTTGGTGCGGCTGGATGAGTTACGCGGGAGCTTGAACGACGCCGAACGCCAGTGCACAAAACCACGCGGCCGGATGCCCCGGACGCTGCCCTGTTCCTGTTTCGTTCGCTCTTTCGCTTCGTTCCTTCGTTCGCTGCGGCGACGGAATGACGACTGTTATGGCAATTTCCGCTCCTCCCTGCTGCCATCGGGCAGTTCCGGAAGCGTTGCCATATGTTACCTGCATATCTTCGAAGGGGAAAAGCGATCCGATCGCCGGCCGCCATTAACGTACCGTGTATCGTAAATTACACAGCAGCGGCAAACAAAGCAGCGTGAGTTCGGGTAAATTTACATGATAACTAATTCAATTGTACATTCGTACAAACACTCTTCCATGTCAATGGCATGCTCACTTTACTTGCCACTGCGATTGGCGCAACCCCGTTACATTTATGGCCCAATAATGCATACGGCTTGGTTTGCTAGAAGCTAAATGCAATTGCCTTCGAACTGTTCTCAGCTCTCGATGTCGGCGGTAACGGAAAGGGAAGCCGCTTGAGAAACGAACCTCAGCTATGTCCGGCACGCAGTTATTATCAACTGAAAATGCCGAAAACGGAAACATGCACGCGGTGCTAGGTGTCTGGCAATTTGCTATCGATTTTTTCAAGGCTTGTTTTCGGTTTCACCACGTTTGGGACACATATATACTAAACATGTCCTCGGTTAATTAGAGCAAGCAATTAGCGATGAATTTTAAGTTGTAAGGTGGCAATTATCAGGTGTCATGATGGTCGATTCGCTGAAATATTTTCGGGCGTTTTGTAATGTGTATATCACTGGATTCGATGTTGGAAGGTTTTGCAGTAAATAAATCTTGTTGAAATAATTCTTGTTCAAATGTTGGAATACTTCCATGTACGAGCATACAAGTACTCAATTGACCTGATGTATACGATGTAGAAAACATTTGTGTCATGTACGAGTTTGACTGGATATAACTGTAACCCGGGGCATGTCACGCACACCGTAAAACAGCGGCACAATGGTCAACGGTTTGTCAAATGCTGGTTAAAATTTATTTGTTTTTTTTTACAATACTTTTACAATACTTACAATACTGCAATGTATGTCTTCAAGACAAATACAACTGACAGTAATTGAAGAACGAAGAACACGTTTAGAAAAGTTTTATTTAAGGGCTTCAGAGAGTTTACAAAAATTTGTATGCTTGTGATGTATCTTGACAGTGTTTGTTTCAATTTAAATTTACTTGATGTCGCATAACAGGGCTACACCACGGAGAACCCAATGTTCCGGTGGTTTAGCCGTTTGCAACCACAACGGTGTAATGTAATTTAGATCCGTTCGGTTAGCTTTCTTATACACCGGGCACTGTGGGGAAGAATCAAACGGTTTGGTTAGCATATGTCCACACTTTCAATACTCCGTACCGAACCGATACTTACCTCGTACAGTTTGGGATCTTTCGGGGCGGTTGAATTGATGGCGTACACGTGTATGACCGGCATGGGTGAGTACAGCACCTTGTTGGTGGCTTCCTGCAGTCGGATGAACCGTTTGTCCCAACCGGCACCGTCGATGTAGAGCCCGTACACGTACACCCCTTCCGGAGGTGTCACCTTGCACTCCTCCGTCAACATCTGCGTAACGTCGTTGTGCAGTGTGATCATGTCCAGCGCCCAGCCCTTGTGAGCGCGTGCCACCTCCTGCCGCATGGCGGTTAGAAAGCCCTGCGGGTTGAAAAAGCCCGTCATCCAGAACATGTTTGGCCGCTTGCGGAAACACCAGCTGTGGAACTGCGCGTTCCGTTCGATCAGCTCCGTGAACCAGAAGCCGAGTGATGCCGACGCCCAGCTGCCTCGCTTCCAGACGGTCGGTACGCGTGCATCGTAGATGTTGTCCAGCGCGTCACGCAGCTGTTCGTTCATTATGATCACTCCGTCAATTGCGAGCAGTAGATCGTCTAGCGTTTGCCGTACCAGCATCAAGATGCGCTGAATGCGATCGATCTCTTGGCGCAGAAAGATGTTCATCGACTCTTGGTGGCCCATGATGCGCAGTCGTTCCTTCACCGCGTGCGGATCATACGGCGGGGGTACCTTCGCGAGCATGTCTCGTACCATACGTGCGACGGTCACTTCACGTGTTTCGCCACCACCTCCAGAGGATTCTGCAGAAAAAAGAGTAAAACATGCTCAATACAATGTTGTTGCTCAGTCATTGACACCACAAGAAATCTCACCTTTCGGCTGGATGGATAGGATCGTGTCCAGAATTTCCTTCGTCGTGTTGCTCTGGTAAGTGATGTCCGCGTTCGAGTGCAACCCGTACACCTGCGGAGGATCGACGAGCGGCATGTTGTCGATCGCCTCTAGGTATTCTTCGATCGTCTTGAACCGCATGATGCGATACTCGCGGAAAAAGCGGAACGTTTCCTCGAACATCGCATCCGAGAACCAGACACGGGCGAAGGTGTTGAGCAGCCGCTTATCGTAGTCATCGGTCACACGTCCACCGTACTGAACTTCACCCAGCATATAGCGCATAGTTTTCCAGCTTACACGGCCCACTTTCGGGTCCAGCGCATCCAGGTGGTTCTGGACGAACATGCAGCTCGCCAGCCAATCGGCCGAATTGAACTCATACGGAATGTTCCACCCGAGTGGGCCAAACTTGCGTCGCTCCTGTACCACCGTGTGGAGGAACGAAATTCCGTATATAAGCGGCACGTAGAGCAACGAGTCGCTGTACTCAAACATCTCCAGCGACATGGACGCGTACGTACGCTTCAATCCGGCCTTCACGCCGGACGGTGGTTCGTTGGTAAATTTCAGCGACATCTGCAGGAAGGTGATCGGGAACTGCGGATGCGGCTCGGTGGTCATCCAGATGCGGAAATTGGCGTGGTACGCTGTTGGGCCTGCGCGATCCAGATCCAGTATCTGGAGCATCAGTTCGCTCATGTACTCAAGTCCCAAATGGCAGTTTTGCAGCAGCACCCAGGAACCGGCCTCCAGCGAGCTGGCAACAAGTTTGCGCGCGTGCACCTCCTGTCCCTGGCCCATAGAAATCGAACGGCACTTGATGCCATTCTTTTTGGCCAAACTTTCAATGCTCGGTGTCGGATCGGAACCCATCGACAGGAAGCACACCAACGGTGTCAGCGGACGACTCTCTTCGAGCAGTGCGTCGTAGTTGATTATGACCGGATCGGCAAACCGCTCGCCCAACGACATGCCCAGATACCGTCGGCTCTGGAAGAGTGTTCTGTCGGGACACCAGGCCCGAATGATCAGCAACCGACGGAAGGCGTCCATCGACTGGTAGCCTCCTTCTGGTGGAAGCGGCTCCTCTTCGGGTGCCTCTTTCGAGAACCACGTTTTCCAACCCTTCTCATTGCCACGAATGCTGTCGAGGATGCCCGCGAACAGATCGAGCCGTGACAGTTGCACCAAGTTAAGCCAGGTCACGTCCGCGATCCATTTGTACGGTTTATCCGGACACGTGTTGATGTCCAATGCTGCTCCGCCTTTGATGAACGTTTGGAACTCTGCGTGTGTGATTGACTTGCGATCGAGATCGATGTTGAGCGCCATCAGCAGCACGAACAGATACTTGTGCACTTCGTACAGACCGCGGCATACGTACCGGAAGATGTCGTACGTCAGATATTCGATAATGTTATTGATGCGTCTGGTCGGTACCGGATGGCGATCGGAGCGTGACATTGAGATATCGAAGCGCTCCAGGAACTGCACCAGAGACGTCTGGTACATGTTGTTCACCATAGTCATGCTGCAGATGAGGAAGTACAGCACGCTGCCGCGTGCAGCCACCGGTCGGTACTCTTCCCGCGCACGATTGATCTTAATCTCCGTTTCCCGTGCAATCTTCAGTTTCTCGCGCACCTCGATGGAGGTGGTCTTGCTGGTGTTCAGTACCCCGATGACCGTGACGTCGTCGACCAAACTACCCTGTGTGGTCGAGAGTTTGTGCAGCAGGTTCGCTTCCAGCTCCTGCATCTTGCGGCGGTTAGCGGTGACATCTTTGATCAGGTTGGTTCGTTCCGATTCCAGCTCGCGTTTCTCCGTTAGGATGACCCGCCCGAGCAGCTGATCCTCGAGCCCACGCATCGTAACGGTAAAGTCGATTATGGATGTACGGGCCGACACCTCCGGGGTGTAGAGCGGATTCGGCAGCTTCGTCGTCATGTACATGCGGAAGGAATCGTTCACATCGACCTCCTTGTCGCCCACCTTCACCTTAAACGTGTTGCCCATCTTGATGAAGTTCTTCTCTAGCACGTTATCCAGCACAGGATCGAGCTCTTCGCCAATGTCTTCGATCAGCATCGGATACCCGAGCGAAACGCAGTCCTCAATGTGATTTCGGAAGTATTTGTGGTTGAGGGACGTCACGACGAGACCGAAATCGGTTTCCTTATTCTTGATCCACATTTTCCCCTGTGATTGTGGATCAATAAGCAATGGGTACCGTGCCGCCTTCGTTACTATGATTCCATTCTGAATGGACAGCTCATCATTTGGTAGTCCTTGCAGGTTCCACTCGCCAATAGTGGCGGGATCGGTGAGACTGTCTGTGATGTTGATACTCCTGGATACCGGTATGCGGCGTTTGCTCAGCTCACTCTGCCAGCTCGTCTGCAGCACTGTGCGATACTCCTGATTGAACGGGCCCGTATATGAGAGAAAGCCGGTAAGGATCAACACATCGCCAACGAGCCGCTCGGTTTCGTCTTTAAACTGCTCCAACTGTTCCGTCCAGCGTACTCGCTCGTCCGCCAGCCCATCTATCAATGCCGATGCTGCATCCATCTTATCCTGGCATTGCTTCGCGTCATCCAGCACGGCTTTCTTCTTCGCCATTGCCTCGTCAAACATTTGCTGCACCACGGCCAACTCTTCCTCCTTCGCTGCCAGCAGTGCCTCTGCCGCGCCTTTCTCGGCCATGGCAATATCCAGTTTCTTCTGCTGCCGGGCCAAGTTCGCCTTCAAAGGCAACACGTCCTTGTTTACGTCGTAGAAATCGGCCATCGCAACGGTCCACTTGAGCAGACCGGCCACGTTGCCACACGCCGCTTTGGCTGCCTCGAACGTATACAAGTGGTAGCTGAAATACGGCACCATCAGGTCGACCGTTTCGGCATTGATGAGATCAGCCTGGTAACGCACAATTTTGCCGAGAAAGCCTGTGTCAGCCATCACCTTGAGCGACTGCTCCCAAGAGGCGAACATGAACTGGCGCTCCTCGTCCGGCTTGACGGGTGCCATTCTTCTTCCGAAGAGAATCAACACCACGTCCATGATCAAGGTAATTAGGTACGGCGGTTTTCCCAGCTTCCGGACCGTTGCAATATCTGCGCCGGTCACAGTTTTAAGGGCAGCTTCGGCCTGTTCTAGCGCTGGTCTAGCTGCTTCCAGTTTCTCCTCCGCCACTAGTGTATCTGCTTGGATCTGCTCCACCAGTACATCTGCTTTGTTTTTCACCAACAGTACGTCTGCTTTGACAAGCTCCGCCGCTTGCTGGGACTCAGTGACGGAGGCAAGTACCACTTCCGCTGCTTTCGTAGCTATAACTATATCCTTCTCTTTCTCTTCAAGTTCCACCCGAAGCACATCAACCGATTCGGCGGCCTCGATTAGTTTCACCAGACCGGTTTGCATACGTCCTGCTAGAATTGCTATGTTCTCATGTTTCTGCCTATAGATTACCTTATAGCCGTCCAGGAACGAGAGGAACGATTTGGGAGTCACATGTGCCTGCCGTCGGAACCGTTCGAAATACTCGACGCACACCTCTGCCACACGATTCTGTACGAAAGCCATGATTTGAATGAGGCGCAGCTTCACATCGGCCGTACAGACGATATTGTAGTCGCGCAGGAAATGCGTCGACACGGCCACGAGCGCATCCTCCGGCCATCGCTGGAACCAATCGATTGTACAGCCGGAGATGAGCCCCGGGAATTTGAGGGACCGGTTGCGGAACTTTTCACCAACAGGCGAGAAACAGAGGACAACGTGCAGATTGGCTCGCGCACGTGAAATGAAGAAATCGTACAGGTTGTCCTGCGTTGGAATGCGCTTCGGGTCGACCTTCTTCATCACCGGTATCAGCTCGTTCGTTATCTGATCAATCTCATCCTTCGGGAAGAGGTTCGCTATTTCGCCCGAGCTGAGCACGTTGTTGATATACTCGAGGAAACCTTCGTCCTTGATGTCGTTATCGGTGAAAATAAACGATATGCCCTGACCATCAACGCCGGACACGCGATACAAATACTTCAGGTCTTCCATCAGATTGTTCACATTGTAGGCCCTGGTTAGCGTGATTTGGTAGAACTTGTATCCGGCGATAAACGACGCTAGCCTGGTTAAACTCTGCTTTCCCGAGCCACCAACACCAACCAGCAGCGCGTTGCCGCGTGGTGTGCCAATAATGCGCGATATGATCATCAAATGGATCAGTGCGTCACGGAAGAACACCAAGTCCATTGTAGCACCCCGTACCTGCTCATTGTACTGTTCGAGGAACATCTTCACGCGGGCGGTTGTCTCCTCGAAGCCAGGCATCTCTTCGTACAACTTCGGTGGCTCCAAGCTGACATCGTCACCCTCGTCTCCCGTAGGTTCGGGTGCATCACGCAGAAAGTCGACAAAGTACTGCTCCTCTTCCTGATAGTGCGCAAAGTCTGGTCCAAGCTCTTGCTCAGCAGCCAATCGTAAGTAATCCACAAACCAAGTGCGATCCTCGAAACTGGTGAATCGATCCGCTATCACACGTGTGCATTCATGCCTCCAGAGCTGTAATAGAAATTTGATAAAGCAATGTATACGGTTGAATCTCATGAATTAATTGTGAAAACTTACGTTGATTGCCGTTCCGATCGTTTCACACTGTTCCGCTTTGATTTTCAACATGCCTTCCCAGATGCGTGAAAGATCGCGCAGGTTGAACACATAATGGAACTTGGCCGGCGTTGGGAGCATCTTGACCTTCGTCGCCTGCCAAATTTTTCGCGTCAATGGCACAAGTCGAGGTATAAACTGCACCAGTGTCTCGCTGAACCGTGTGTCACAGAAATAGCCCTCACCAAGCACACCGAATATTTTATCCATCGACTTATTGCTCGGAATGGCACAGTTGAAGATGCAGAACTGCCGTTTCAACCGCGGTGGAATGTCGTTTCTACCGCCACCGGGGTGTATCATAGCCGCCAGCATTTGAATGTCCAGCACGGTTAGAAAATCGCCTGGCTTATCCAAGGAGTAGAAACCACGGTTTTCCATCAGCTGGCGCACGATCTCGTTAGTCACCTGGTCGCCCCATTCGTTCACGATCGGCATGTTCACGTCATCGATAAAGATGGACATTCTGCGTTGCTGCGGCGGGCCATACGTGGTGCCAACACGTTTCTCCACATACGACTCGATAATGCGCTGGAACATGTTCGGTGTGGTGGCGGAAGAGAAGTTGAAGCTCTTCGACAAATGGTACTCGGGATCATACTGCAGCATGTAGCCTTTGATCATGACAGTTTTACCGGTACCCTGTTCACCTATCAGCAGTACCGCTTTGCTCTGCCTGGCGACCAAGTCAATGAGAAACGCGGTACGGACATTATCGACGTTTGGCACTAGGATACTAGCGAACTCTGGCACGCTGTCGCTAGGATATATATACTCCTCGACTCGCTCGTTCCAGTGTTGCCAGTTGCCCTCTGCCGAAACGACGTACTCGAAGATGGTTTCTCCCGGTTGTAATTTTGGCCATTCTGTAAGGTGAAAAATATGTTCCAGCATACAGTTGACGAAAAACCAATGCCCACTTTAGATGAAACTTACTCATTTTGGAAGAATGCTTAGCGATAAACTCTCCCATTTTCTCTCGATCCTCCAGCTCGAGCACGGCGCCAAGGGACCACATCAGCGAAAACAAAAACAGCCTCTCCACATGTGCATCAGTATAGCTGGCTGATGTTTCGTTCTCGTCCTGTGGAGCCAACAGCCCCTCGAGCAGATCGCAGCATTGTCGAATATAGATAGCCTCCAATATCTTCATCTTGGCCTTCAGTTTCGTTTGCACGAACTCATGCAAGTCGTTATAGATTTTCAGAAACAATCGTCTCAGTAAGTCACTCAGGTCGGCCGGTTTAGTCTTGAGCCAGCCGTTCAAAATCGGTTCCCATTTCATGACCGAGGCGCTCATGAACACCATGCCCATGCGGCTGACGGTGGCCGGCGAGGCGTTGTCCACGTTGTCGGGCTCAAAAACAAGCTTCGCATTCGGTGCCATCGTAATGCGATCACCGTTTGCCAGCGTGAGCGTTTTGTTGTCATCCAGCACGGAGTTCAAGTTCTCGATCCACACCGCATCCACTGGCCCATCGAGCACGAGCCAAACGAAGTCCGTCTTTTTCACCTTCAGCGTTCGGCGCCACAGCGTGGAGAAGATCCCGTCCGTCCAGTCGTTCGTGGCCACATCGAGCCTGCCGAACATTTGCGGTGCCGTGATGGCTTTCGGATTCATGCGGATCTCTTTGTGCGGCATGCCGAGCTCGGTGAAGCTTTTGAGCAGCGTCAGTATACACTGCGTCTTGCCGGCTCCGGTTGGGCCGAGAGTCATCAGGCCGTGTCGTACGAGTGAGGTTTCGTACAGCTGAATCACCTTCAGATTCCACTCGGGGTGGTTCATCAGTCCGAGCGCTTCGGCACTGTTAGCAATGGCGCGCTGCAGTTCCTTATAGCTCGACGTGCTAAGCTTGATGCCCGGGAACAGATCCT
>KZ071841.1:0-32041 GCA_002091845.1 Anopheles cracens | reverse complement strand
CGGTTGTTGGTGACGCGCATGATCGATTTGTCCGTGCGACATTTACTCAGCGCCAGCTCGGCCTCGTGCGTCCACAACAGCTGCACTCCCACGAGACCCGCCTGTCCGCAGAATTCTTGGAATCCAACTATGAAGTTGAAATCCGCACTAGCGAGACAGTGTGCCATCTGTGCCAGTATCGCTCGGATGGTGTCCTGCATCTCACCCAACAAACAACCCAACCACATCTCGACCCCACCGGTACAGATAACGGGATTGGCCAACGGTACGCGCTCTCCATTGTCCGAGTACAGTGCGACGATTTTTCCGAACGTTTTCTCATCGAACTCCACCCGAGCGACCGCGTCGAAAATGCTCAACAGATGTGCCTGAATGGATGTCGGGTCGGAGCTTTGTCCCAGTATCTCCAACAGTACCGGATCGGAGATAAAGAAGAAGCGCGGGAACAGGAGGCGCTTCGATTCCAAGTATCCCGTCAGCGACTTCTGACACGTTTCGAGCTGCTCCAGCAGCGACGTGAGCGTGTAGGACATGAAATCTTCACCGGTGCAACACTGCACAACGTTTGGGTTGTCCCGCGCGCGGAACATAACACGCACCCAGCTCTTGTCGATGCCCGCGAACCGTTTCGCGTCCTGGGGCAGCTGCTTCGAAATGTCACCACCCACGAAGACCGCCTCCAGATAGATCCACAGGTTCTGCACCTGGAGCCATTTTTCCAGTATTTCGCCCGTGTTGACCAGCCGGTGAAGCCACAGCATGATGTCTTTCTTGAAGTGTGCGTTGAAGCGGTTCGATGCCAGCGAGTTGACAATCATGATGCTATCCTCGAGCATCGATACGATCTCGATAGTTTCGGCAGGCTTGATGAGCAGCTCGCCACGCGTTTTGAACGCGGCAAACTGCAGATTCACCGTAGACCATTCTGCGACGACCGAGCGTAGCTTCGTGTCGATATCGTTCTCCTTCACTGCACCGATACACGTATCCTCGATGTCATCGGAAAACTTAAGTAATGGGGCCTCCATGATATTGCCGAGTGTGAAGGTTGGCGATGTGACGTCAAACTTACAGCCCAACATCTGCTCCAGCTTCTCCCAGTGACGATCCTTCATCGCTTCGTTACACATGAGCTCTAGCAACGGGCAGCTGTTGTTGAAATCGTCAATCTTTTTCTTCAGCTCGATGTAAGCGGGCCAGTCTTTCATCGCCTTCGGGAGTTTGCGGCACCGATTCTGGAAGTCAGTGAGCTCTGCGTTGATGTTCTCTATGTCAACGTCCTGCCACGGAGTTTCATAGTACTGGTCGATACTCTTCATCACTTGCAGGTACAGTGAGTAGAGTTTGTTAAGCAGATTGAACTCCTTTTTGCGTTTGTGCAGGACCGGATAGTCGTTGACTTTCAACCCCAGGAACGCCTCACCGTTCGCATACATTTCAAATTTACGCCACAGCTCATCAAACCGACCTTGAAACATAAGCAATCGGTCACTAGCCTCCTTGGCAGGGATGCCCTCTTCCATTGGACCGTTCGTTTCGAACTCTGTGTCGAATCCGGTAATCTCTTCGTTGAATTTTGCCACTCCCGCAGCAAGCTCTCGCTGCAGCGGTACCTGCAGTGCGATGATGTCGTTCTCCACCTTTTCTACCATTTTGATCAATGCCTTGAATGTATCGCGTATGCCGTACACGATATCCACCTGTTCCTGCGTTATTCCCAGCTGCTCGAACTCGGCCAGCGTACGGTACGTTTGCTCGACGAAGGTAAGATCAACATCTAGGAAAGAAAAGTTGTCCTGCACAGTTTGCAAACAATCCATCGCCATACGAATGTCATCTAAGTCGGTGAGCGTGCGTTTGAGAGTTTCGTCTTGTTCGGTGATGAAATTGACGATGTCTGCTATTCGAACAGTGTAGAAGGCAAAGAATCGCCGCAATACGAGCTCAACTACCTCTTTCAGTTTTATAACAATCGGGCCAATGTGACTGCTGTACGTAACCAGTGCTAAGTCCTCCTTAATCTTTTCGAATAACTCCGGTTTCGCTTCCATTTCGACGGTGAACAGATTCTGCTTCCACAGATACTCGTAGTGATCGTAAACCTGCTTCAAAACGTAGCTCACATCGGGTTTGAGCAATAATAGCCCACCGTCGAATTCATGCATCATTCGCGTCACCTCCTTGTGCTCGGAAATGAGCTTGAACCAATCGCGCTCTGCACGCTGTTCGGTTGGCGATGTGACGTCAAACTTACAGCCCAACATCTGCTCCAGCTTCTCCCAGTGACGATCCTTCATCGCTTCGTTACACATGAGCTCTAGCAACGGGCAGCTGTTGTTGAAATCGTCAATCTTTTTCTTCAGCTCGATGTAAGCGGGCCAGTCTTTCATCGCCTTCGGGAGTTTGCGGCACCGATTCTGGAAGTCAGTGAGCTCTGCGTTGATGTTCTCTATGTCAACGTCCTGCCACGGAGTTTCATAGTACTGGTCGATACTCTTCATCACTTGCAGGTACAGTGAGTAGAGTTTGTTAAGCAGATTGAACTCCTTTTTGCGTTTGTGCAGGACCGGATAGTCGTTGACTTTCAACCCCAGGAACGCCTCACCGTTCGCATACATTTCAAATTTACGCCACAGCTCATCAAACCGACCTTGAAACATAAGCAATCGGTCACTAGCCTCCTTGGCAGGGATGCCCTCTTCCATTGGACCGTTCGTTTCGAACTCTGTGTCGAATCCGGTAATCTCTTCGTTGAATTTTGCCACTCCCGCAGCAAGCTCTCGCTGCAGCGGTACCTGCAGTGCGATGATGTCGTTCTCCACCTTTTCTACCATTTTGATCAATGCCTTGAATGTATCGCGTATGCCGTACACGATATCCACCTGTTCCTGCGTTATTCCCAGCTGCTCGAACTCGGCCAGCGTACGGTACGTTTGCTCGACGAAGGTAAGATCAACATCTAGGAAAGAAAAGTTGTCCTGCACAGTTTGCAAACAATCCATCGCCATACGAATGTCATCTAAGTCGGTGAGCGTGCGTTTGAGAGTTTCGTCTTGTTCGGTGATGAAATTGACGATGTCTGCTATTCGAACAGTGTAGAAGGCAAAGAATCGCCGCAATACGAGCTCAACTACCTCTTTCAGTTTTATAACAATCGGGCCAATGTGACTGCTGTACGTAACCAGTGCTAAGTCCTCCTTAATCTTTTCGAATAACTCCGGTTTCGCTTCCATTTCGACGGTGAACAGATTCTGCTTCCACAGATACTCGTAGTGATCGTAAACCTGCTTCAAAACGTAGCTCACATCGGGTTTGAGCAATAATAGCCCACCGTCGAATTCATGCATCATTCGCGTCACCTCCTTGTGCTCGGAAATGAGCTTGAACCAATCGCGCTCTGCACGCTGTTCGGCTAAAACGGGACGTCTCATCTTCCTTTGGACCGATTTTGCTTGGCGACCCCAGGTCGAAATCGCGTAAAAAGTCTCCACCACGTTCAGTACAACCCGCTGGAAGGAGAACTGTATGTCCTCTAGTGAGGGCAAAATCTGGCAACAGTCCGCTTGCAGCTGCATGGCGGTGACGATTAGTGGCTGGATTTCGCTCAAGATAGCTGCCTTATTTAGCTGCAGCCGTACCAGCTCCAACCGGGAACGCAACTTCTCCAGCGAGTTTTTCACCATGCGTACAAACACGTTGATGATGCGGTTGTTGAAGTAAGCGAACAGCTCCATACAATCGATGTGCAGCGTGGCAACATCGTAGTTGAGGGCACGATAGTCTTGAAACAGTGCTTCTAGGTGTGCTTCCGGGGTCGGATTCGCAGGCGTTTTGTACAGCTTGTCGAAGCGAATCCAGTCAAGCTTATCTGTCGGCAGCAGCTCTTCTTTGCGTCGGTTTTCGTCGTTTATTTGCTCGAGAGGTAGTTGATACTTGCGATTGCCACGATCGTCGTGATCGCGAACATCAATTTTGGTGGCGAACTTGTCTTGCAGGTACAGTGAGTAGAGTTTGTTAAGCAGATTGAACTCCTTTTTGCGTTTGTGCAGGACCGGATAGTCGTTGACTTTCAACCCCAGGAACGCCTCACCGTTCGCATACATTTCAAATTTACGCCACAGCTCATCAAACCGACCTTGAAACATAAGCAATCGGTCACTAGCCTCCTTGGCAGGGATGCCCTCTTCCATTGGACCGTTCGTTTCGAACTCTGTGTCGAATCCGGTAATCTCTTCGTTGAATTTTGCCACTCCCGCAGCAAGCTCTCGCTGCAGCGGTACCTGCAGTGCGATGATGTCGTTCTCCACCTTTTCTACCATTTTGATCAATGCCTTGAATGTATCGCGTATGCCGTACACGATATCCACCTGTTCCTGCGTTATTCCCAGCTGCTCGAACTCGGCCAGCGTACGGTACGTTTGCTCGACGAAGGTAAGATCAACATCTAGGAAAGAAAAGTTGTCCTGCACAGTTTGCAAACAATCCATCGCCATACGAATGTCATCTAAGTCGGTGAGCGTGCGTTTGAGAGTTTCGTCTTGTTCGGTGATGAAATTGACGATGTCTGCTATTCGAACAGTGTAGAAGGCAAAGAATCGCCGCAATACGAGCTCAACTACCTCTTTCAGTTTTATAACAATCGGGCCAATGTGACTGCTGTACGTAACCAGTGCTAAGTCCTCCTTAATCTTTTCGAATAACTCCGGTTTCGCTTCCATTTCGACGGTGAACAGATTCTGCTTCCACAGATACTCGTAGTGATCGTAAACCTGCTTCAAAACGTAGCTCACATCGGGTTTGAGCAATAATAGCCCACCGTCGAATTCATGCATCATTCGCGTCACCTCCTTGTGCTCGGAAATGAGCTTGAACCAATCGCGCTCTGCACGCTGTTCGGCTAAAACGGGACGTCTCATCTTCCTTTGGACCGATTTTGCTTGGCGACCCCAGGTCGAAATCGCGTAAAAAGTCTCCACCACGTTCAGTACAACCCGCTGGAAGGAGAACTGTATGTCCTCTAGTGAGGGCAAAATCTGGCAACAGTCCGCTTGCAGCTGCATGGCGGTGACGATTAGTGGCTGGATTTCGCTCAAGATAGCTGCCTTATTTAGCTGCAGCCGTACCAGCTCCAACCGGGAACGCAACTTCTCCAGCGAGTTTTTCACCATGCGTACAAACACGTTGATGATGCGGTTGTTGAAGTAAGCGAACAGCTCCATACAATCGATGTGCAGCGTGGCAACATCGTAGTTGAGGGCACGATAGTCTTGAAACAGTGCTTCTAGGTGTGCTTCCGGGGTCGGATTCGCAGGCGTTTTGTACAGCTTGTCGAAGCGAATCCAGTCAAGCTTATCTGTCGGCAGCAGCTCTTCTTTGCGTCGGTTTTCGTCGTTTATTTGCTCGAGAGGCAGTTGATACTTGCGATTGCCACGATCGTCGTGATCGCGAACATCAATTTTGGTGGCGAACTTGTTTATCAACTCAATCACTGCACCCTCCATGGCCTGTGACCGTTTCTCCAGGTACACCTGCACCGATTGGCGATATCGAATGTTCATCTCGTAAAATTCGTTCGGATCCACCGGCTCGACGGGGAGCGTAAGCAGATCTGTGCTTTCGAACGAGTTGAGAGTATCCTCAACCCGAGCCTGCCATATATCATGAACTTCCTTGTAAAATTGCTCCGTCTCGAGCAGGGTGCTTTCAACATCCTCTAGATATTTGTCGATGTTCAGTGACTCCCAAGTTATAACGCACAGTCCAGGAAGGAAGACTCGATCTAGTTTCACCAACATCGTACGCATCAAGGGTAGAAATATCGGTGGGATAGCCAACCGGAGACTGTTATTCTGGCGTAGTAGATATTTGGCTCTCTCATAACAAAGCTCAAGTTTGCTTTTACTCTGCACGAGCATTATTGCAAAGTCGGGTGCAGTCAAACCAAGCTTTAAAACTACCTCCGCCTCTCTAATGACCTGCTGGATCCAGGGATGAAAGTTGAGCTCCAGCCAGTTGTCCGAAGATCGTTTGCGATACACCGGCATGGCTAGTTTCGTGCGGGCTTGCTCGGCAAACACCGTCCATGCTTTGTGATGCAGCATTTCATAGTGGATCAGCACCTCGCACAAATAGTTGTAGTACTTAACGCATAGCTGAGCCTTCCGATGGGATACAACGCAGGGTCGGTTTTTGAGAACGGCCAGCGGTACGTCCATCTGACGAAACATTGACCGTGCCCACATGATGCGACCAACAGTCTCCGGAACACCGTACGGTATGGGTGGATTGGCTCGATTCTCGTTGTACACATCCTTAAGCTGAAAAATTTCACTCTCCAGCATCATTGCTACGTCCAGATAGCGTCGATCCAGACATAAACAGTCCAGTTGCAATTTTTCGAACCTTCGCAAGATCAACAGACTGCTGTCGACCGTGCGTTCGTTGCTGAGCTGATTTTTGAGAAACTTTTGCAGTCCAGCTTCGGCAGTTTCCACCTCTTTCAGGTAACATTCGTAGTCGTGATCGAACTGGTGTTCGGTGTGAACTAGCGGATCGTACGCATTTGCCGTGAGTGTTTCATACGCTGCCTTGATTCGTCCGGAAAATACCTCCGTTCCAGAAATTGCCACTTGGTCGATAACTTCGTACTTTAAAAACAGCTCCATCACTTCAAGAATGCGTGCCAACCGTAGCTTGAAGTGATTAAGTTTTCCGAACACAAACACCTGCGAACATTCCCACGGTGTTTCGGTGGGGCTATCGATCATTTTCTGAACCGTCCGATTGTAGCTCTCGCGAAAGGAAGCATCCAGCTCGTGGCAAATGGTTATTTTGCTGATCAGTACTGGCTTAGCTTGACTGTAGATGCGAATCGTGCCACGATCGGTCAGATAGAGGCGGCAGTTTATGATGATCTGATTGGCAATCTTTGTCAGCAGCCCAGTGATTCGATCGGATGTGTTGTAGTACTGCGATGATTTGTATACGTGGCGTATGACCTCCAAAAGGCTGGGAATGCTGCGAGTAGCTTCCTGTGGTTCGCATCGATACAAAGGATCCCAGAATCGCTCTATTGAGCTGATGAATCGTACGTTATCACGTGACTCGATCAGCTTGTCGGACAACTCTGCCGCCAGTCTTTCCCAAACTTTCGCCAACTTGCCGCGTGAAAGTTTCAGTGATTCCAGAAACTGCAGAAACACTTTACCCTCCGTAAACTCGCTTATCGATGTGTAACGTGTCAGTATGGTTCGCCAATATTCCAGTTCTACCAGTGGACCCACGTAATGGGGTGCTTGTTCTATCTGATCACCCTGGGTGAGCGCAAATTGAATTTGCTCCAACCAGCGGCTGAATATTTGCTCAACGCGACTCATTTTGTCACGATCACGAGCCGTTTCCTGTACTTGAATTGGTGTCAACAGAAATCCCATGTACAAGTCACGATCCACTGTAAACACGATTCGCTGAGAAATGTCCTTTTCTGTGCTCTTGAGAAAATTAATAAAACGATTCACACCGTACTTGAAGTTGCTCCTCTGCAGATCATTGCAATGGCCGTAGTCGCGAATGTGATCGATGGCTGGCTTGAGAACCTTCTCCAGAATCGACACCAAAGTATACACAATTGAGTTACCTTTGGGTATGGTGATGTAGGTGAACAAGATTTCCTACAAAGAAAAATGGATTCCTAAAGTAATTCTGCTTCATCATGACAGAAAAACAAACTAACATCACTGAGCCCCTTGGTTTCGATCGGTTTTGCGTTACTATGGCGATAGACTCCGATGCATATCGGCGTCACTTTGCCAGTACGCCCATCCGTAATCCACGCTTGGTTCGTCGATTGCTTCACCTTCGCATTGTATCTTCCAGTGTCCATCCCCGGTGGAGGACACGTGTCGTAAAACAGTAGCAGCCCTTTTACGCCATCCACCTCGAAGAAGTTGTCCAGCAGCTGCACGTCGAGCATTCGATCCGCGACGCATTCGGCAACGTACTCCTGATCCTCAGCTAAAATGTACCCACCTACCTCCAGCACATGTCGATGCTTCGTGGCCAAGATATTGAGTCGTTCCGCCCGGGCCTCTTTGGATCGTTCCAACCGTTGCTGGATTTCCTGCTCCTCCGTTATCTTGGGCGGACTGCCTCGCCGTCGCTTCACCAGCTGCACGACATTTCCGATTTTTGTGCTCACGCCAATAACGTTCAGAACCTTTTTCAGATGTCGGTCGGGATCGGGATCCGCCATGTTGGACGCAGTTGTTCACAGTCTGTTTTTGTATTGCGATCTGTAGAAACAATGTATGCTATGAACGGCAACGAACGATCGATGGCTACTTAAATGTCGGTGTGACAGTGTAGTAAGTGTACGGAAAATTGAATAAAAGGTTTACAGCGTGTTTAAAATTAAACTCGAACAACAACATGAGGCACACTCTTGTTTCTTGCTGATAAACATTACCCAATCATGATAAGCATGGTTCTATTGTTTCAAATAATTGTCACACAGCCGAATCCGGTTGGTTTGTTATTTTCCACTTTTAAATCGTTACATCTTAACGCTCGACCGATTGCACACCTAATCAGACCCAGACATATCGCCCTATCGGCTGTATCGCAACGTATCTCCGGTTCTGATACGGATTCTAGCGGAGTATAATACTGGCTCAAGCGATATGATAACGATTAATACGATTGTAGCATAACACAATCGCAATACTTGCCCACAGTTTGTCTCACACTCTGTACGGACATGGACGAAAAAGAGAATGAGCTTCCGGCTCAGAGTTTGTAGGTTTCGCTTCTTAGCTTTAAGTAGCAAATAGGATAAAGTGTAATGTATGTGCTGCATACTTTTTGCTTTTTGCTTCAGACCAACTTTGGAGGACGATGCAGAACGACCAAAGGCTGAGAATAAAATCTCCGCCTGGTGGCTGATCGCTTTAACGGGCGCTGTGGTGGGTATCTATCTGCTCGTCTACTGGAACTGGATGTCGATGCCGATAGCGCTGCGGCGTGCGGATGAGGAACGGCACCCGGAACGTTTCATAGCGGAAGTGGCAAAGCAACACTTGTTCGAAATGAGCAATGTGGGACCGCGCGTTGCCGGCAGCCACGCTAACGAAGTTATCACCGTCCAGTTTCTGCTGCGTGTGATCAACGAAATCGCCGCTGGCGCAAACCTGGCCCAACGGGTTGAGGTGGAAGTACAGCAGGCCTACGGTAGCATGTTTCTGGACTATGAGAAGTACCCGCAAACGAGCGTATACCAGGGCATCCAGAACGTGGTTGCACGTCTCATACCGTACCAGGCGAAGGAACCGGATAACTACCTGCTGCTGAGCTCTCACTTTGACAGCGTTCCACAAAGCCCGGGAGCCGGCGATGACGGTACAATGAGTGTGATTATGCTGGAGGTACTAAGGCAGATGTCGCTGAGCGCGCGTCCATACGACCACGGGATAGTGTTCGTGTTTAATGGCTGTGAGGAGAACACACTGCAAGGATCTCACGCATTCGTCACGCATCACCGGTGGTTCGAGAAGGTGCGCACGTTCATCAACATGGACGTTGCTGCAAACGGAGGCCGCGACATCATGTTCCAGGCTGGACCCAAGTACTCGTTCCTCATGGAAGTAAGCCAACCAATCCAACACCCCGTAACGAGTGCCAACACCTAACCGATACCTGTTTTTCTGTCTCTGTCTTAGTACTATCGTGATTTCGTTCCCCATCCCTACTGTACCGCCGTCGCCGAGGAACTATTTCAGGCGGACCTGGTACCATCGGAAACGGATTACTACGTGTACTCAAAGTTCGGCCAGATACCTGGGATGGACTTCGCCCACAGTACCTGGGGCTATCTCTATCACACGGCGTACGATGCGTACGACACCATACCCAACGCGACGCTGCAGCATACCGGGGACAATGTGCTCGCCCTTGCCAAAGCGTTGGCGTACGCGGAAGAACTCAACGATATTCGCGACCACGAAGGCAGCAAGGCGGTGTTTTTCGATTTTCTCAACTGGTTCCTGGTATATTACCCGTTGTGGGCGTCGATTCTGCTCAATGTTGGTCTCTGCGTAATTGCCCTGCTGGCCATCGGGCTCTCGCTGTGGCTGATGTTGCCCGGTACGAGCCTAACGTTTGGGCAGCTAGTGCTGCAGGTCCTAGCGAGCATGGGGATCGTCCTGCTCTCGATCATCGTCGGCGTTGGGTTGTCGTTAGTGCTTGGTGTCATCCTGAATGCGGTCGGTTCTTCGTTAAGTTGGTTCACGCAGACGTGGCTGGTCTTTGGGCTGTACATTTGCCCGTTTCTGATTGCAACCTGCACCGGACCGGTGTTGTACATTCACTTTACGAGAAATGTAAGCATGTATGCATCAAGAGACGGTATACGAACATGTTATTGAGGGTTTTTTTTCTCTCTCTACAGGTTAAGCTATCGTTGCATTCGCGAGTTCAAATCCTGCTTGATGCCACCTGTGTCCTGTACGTGGTGATACTGATCGTACTGACTTGTATGAGCATCCGATCGGGATATCTGTTCACCATGGCCATCTTGTTCTACACCGTCACGACGTTGATAAATGCGGCGATGAGATACAAGTCTCCCTACTGGATATATTTACACCTCGCTGGACAGATCATTCCGATCGCATACTTCAGCTCCATCTCGTTGACCTCCTTCGCCACCTTCATACCGATGCAAGGCCGTGGCAATGCTGATGCCAACCCGGAACTGCTGATCGCTTTGTTCGCGGTGTTAATAGCATTACTAATCACGGGCTTCCTAACGCCGCTGGTAGTGCTGACTCGCAAAGGCTACCTCTTCATTGCGCTGGTTGGAGTATTCTTTGTCGTATCCATTATCGTCATGGTAACGTCAGCGGGATTTCCCTTCCGCGCACATACCTCACCACAGCGATTCTACATCTACGTGAGTACATGCTTTCTCTTTTATCGTCTCATAAAGCAGTGCGTTTATAACACCCGCCTTTCTACAGCATTGCAAACGAGAGTTCTATCACCTGAATGGTACGCGTCGACGCATCGAAGGTGGTTATTACGTCCATCCGCAGGATCGGCATACCGAGAATGTGATACGGGAGATAGTGTTAAAGAACGCAGACCTGGTTACCCCCGTGCTGTTGGGCATACAGTGCGATCTGGAGCTGTACTGTGGTATACCGTTCTACCAAAACACCCAGCACGCACGAAGCAACATTGGTCTGTGGGTGAAGGGCACCTTCCCTACGCTTCCTGAAACAACCGAGCTCGAGCACATTGGCACGGAACCCGATGATTCCAACCCCGGCAGGACCACGTTCCGTTTCACGGTGAAGGGCACGGATCACATGAGCTTCTACGTGTCACCGGTGCAGGGCGTACGCTTGGTTGACTGGAGCTTCAGCGACAGCATTCCCCGCAGTGGCGTACCCTGGAATGGGCAGGACGTGCACTTCATCAACTTCGTGCACGGCATCGACGATCGTCCGTACGAGTTCCACATCACGGTGCAGGGTACGGCCAGCAATGCGTCGGAAGCCGGTTCGAGTTTCCACCTGAATGTCGTGACGCAGTACATGCATCACGAGCAGTACCACCACAGCGATTCTACATCTACGTGAGTACATGCTTTCTCTTTTATCGTCTCATAAAGCAGTGCGTTTATAACACCCGCCTTTCTACAGCATTGCAAACGAGAGTTCTATCACCTGAATGGTACGCGTCGACGCATCGAAGGTGGTTATTACGTCCATCCGCAGGATCGGCATACCGAGAATGTGATACGGGAGATAGTGTTAAAGAACGCAGACCTGGTTACCCCCGTGCTGTTGGGCATACAGTGCGATCTGGAGCTGTACTGTGGTATACCGTTCTACCAAAACACCCAGCACGCACGAAGCAACATTGGTCTGTGGGTGAAGGGCACCTTCCCTACGCTTCCTGAAACAACCGAGCTCGAGCACATTGGCACGGAACCCGATGATTCCAACCCCGGCAGGACCACGTTCCGTTTCACGGTGAAGGGCACGGATCACATGAGCTTCTACGTGTCACCGGTGCAGGGCGTACGCTTGGTTGACTGGAGCTTCAGCGACAGCATTCCCCGCAGTGGCGTACCCTGGAATGGGCAGGACGTGCACTTCATCAACTTCGTGCACGGCATCGACGATCGTCCGTACGAGTTCCACATCACGGTGCAGGGTACGGCCAGCAATGCGTCGGAAGCCGGTTCGAGTTTCCACCTGAATGTCGTGACGCAGTACATGCATCACGAGCAGTACCGATCGAAGGAATTCCAGTGGTTTATCAAGGCCTTTCCCGACTACGCGCACGTTGTTGCCTATCCGGCATTTCTCTTGAGCAAAGTATTTTAATCCATCAATAGTTCGGAATGTTTACGGGAAGGTGTTTTTGTTTCAATAAACATATACTATTCCAATGGGTTACGTGACATTTCGATCGTGGGACGAAGCTCCGCCAAGCGTAAAGAAAGTAGTCACATAAGCCGGCTTTAGGTGGTAGCAAGTGATGCGTGAATTTTCTCACCGTGACGCATTAGCTGGGCTGTGCGTTCAACTTGAGTCCAGCGGCTTATGCAAATTCCAAACGCCGGTTCCATGCATTTAAAAGACAGACCTACTGGCGTTTCTCGAGCCATTAGCTCACAGACGTTGAATCGAAAAGCAAGATGGGTATCGCACTTCGCCGCCTAATGGTTAGTTGTATTTCAATCGATCAATCTCGTCAACGAATAAGAGTGTTTTCCACTTTCCCACAGGTTATCGTCCTTCTACTCACGTCGATCGCCACACTGACATCAGCCGGTGCACTGCGATCCTCGCAAAGGAGCTCCTACAAACCCACCACGAAGCGTGTGGAAATGAGAGTGTACCGTGGCCCGGAGGACCATTATACGGGATCGGTTCCGTGGGGTTACTTCGTCCGCCAGCCGGCTGATCATACGCAATAAAGCTATGGGTGCTCGTATTTCGTGTCTATTTATTGCTCTACTAGAAAACCCAACTCTCCAGATACCCCGGGTACGCCACCGTATGTGCGTACGGTGGCATTTTGTCGAGCAGTGCTTGAAACTCCTGCGTTCGGTGCGCTTTGTCGTGATGCATGTACTGAGCGACCACCGACAGATAGAGAAGAGAACCGTCCAGTTCGTGCTGCTGCTGACCCGGAGCGTCCTGTTCGATCTCCACAAAGAACGTGAACGGCGTCAGTTCCAACGAGCCGGAGAAAAAGTTCACAAAGTATACGTCCTGATCTCTCCAGCGCTTCCCACTCGGCGGGATCCGTTCGCTGAAGCTCCAGCCGACTAGTCTGCGACCGGGCAACGGTGACACGTACAGGCTCATGTGGCTGGGACCCTGAACGGTGAACTGCAGCCGGTGCCTTCCCGGAGCCGGCATCTCACGGGAAACCAGTTGAAACGCGACCGGCTCGGGGAAGCTCGGTGACTCTCGTGCCGGCAGCCAGTAGCTCGAGACGCTCTGTCGGTGGTAGCGATTGATGTAGAAGGGAATGCCACAGTACAGCTCACGATCGCACCAATCACCGAGAGGTTGGGCCGCAGACCATTCGGGCACCTCCGATTGCAGCAACTCCGGTGTGTGTCGATCTTGCGGGTGAAGGTAGTAGATAGCGCCCGAATCACGCAGCGTACCGTTTGACCAGTAAAAGTTGCGTTGCTGATGCTTGTGGTGGTAATGGTAGTTGACGGGGGAGAAATATTGACTGATTACTGGTGACTTTTGTGGTTAGGTTGCGTAGCCGCTACTTACGAACACGTAATATCGCTGCGGTGACGTACGCTCGCGGAACGGGAAACCTTCCGGGGTGGCCGCAACGATCGCCGTCACCAGAAACATCAGCAGTAGGGTGCCGAACACGTACACCTTCCGTCGGAACAGCACTATGAACGGTGTGAGCAGACTGACCAGCAGCAGCGTGAGCAGCGAGGAGAACAGGGCCATCTGCAGATCCGGATTGGAGCGATTGTCGCTGCGCCCGGTCATTGGCACGAACACGGCGAACAGTGTGACGGTGAGTGTGCAGAAATAGATCACCGGTATCAGCTGCCCGACGAGATGGACGTAGATCCAGACGTTTAGCCGAAAGCGTAAGATCATGTTGACGATCGTCGTGGCACAGTAGAAAATGATGGGGAACAGCAGTACGAACGCCGATCGAATGCCACCGATCGAGAGCGTTATCAGCAGCACGGCGTAGATGAAGTGTTGCGCGTGCAGGAACAGCAGAACGCGGCCCTGGTCGTACAGGAAGGTCTAGTTTGGGGTGAAAGGGAGGGAATTTGGAGCATTACTCAACAACCCACGGGTACGCGGGAAACAACTTACTATCTTCCGAAAGTGGACGTACAAAAATGGTCCCAGGGTGAGGCCGGCGATGCAGGGCACAAAGTACAGCCCAAACAGCAGCCAGGTGGACGAGAACCAGCTCATCGAACGACCGCACGCATCGAAAATCACTGCCACCAGCACGGACAAGCCGGCCCCGAGCGCAATCGAGAGTGTCTGCACGATCAGCGTCATGCCCACCTCGACCAGGACGCTGGTCCCAACGGCTCCATCCTTTCGGACGATCATGAACACGGCACCGACGACGAGTGCCAGCGACAGCGCGCCGAGCATGTTGTTCACGATCAGGGCGGTCGTTTCCGTGTAGTACACCAGGAACAGGTGCATGAAGTCGAAAAACACCGCTGTCCCTTCGCTGTGCCGCTGAATGTCGGCCAGTTCGTCCGCACTGCCGAGGGCCCGCACCAGCCCGAGCAGATTGTCGCCGATGTGTTGGAACGTATCGGCGGAGATGGTATCCAGCGCGTCGAGCGCCGTGTGGTAAAGATAGCCGTACGAGGAGAGCGCAAAATCCAGCCCGGGCCAGCCGCCCTGCTCCGAGAGCGTTTCGTAGTCGGTGAAGGACGGCACCAGACCCATCTGGAAGACCTCCTCGCCCAGCGTGTTGGCGTAGGGCCGTTCGACGTGGTCGCGGTAGTACGCCATGAGAAACGGGTAGTTGGGACCCGACTGGAACATGATCTCGCGGCCACCGTTGGCCGCCACATCTAGATTGATGAAGGCGGCTACCGCCTGCGCCAGCGGATGTCCTCGAACGAATCCATGCGCACCCTGCATCGTGTTCTCCTCGCAGCCATTGAACAGAAACAGTACGCCGTGCGTCATCACCGTGTTGGCGTTTTGCGTCAGCTGCCGCATCAGTTCCAGCATCACGACCACCATCGTCCCATCGTCACCGGCCCCCGGACTGGACACGGCACTATCGAAGTGTGCGTTCAGCAGCAGATACTTGCCACTGAAGGAGCCACGCCGCACAACGGACACGACGATGTTCTGAACGTTCCGGTAGTAGCTGGTAATGGGGTAGTCGTCGTAGTCGAGGAAGTAGCTCCCGCTGGCACGCAGCAGCTCGTGTGTAATCTCGAACTCCGGCAGTGCCTCGCGCGCTATCTGTTCGATGGCGGCACGAAGCACTTCCACGGCAAACCGTTCGTTTGCGTCACTTCCAGCCACCCGTGGTCCGCGACTGGTCAGCACGGCCAGATCCTGCAGCGCACGCTCAGCAACGAACCGTCCCTCGGGGGATGCACTCTGCGGAACCATGTCCGAGGAGGTGTCAAACTTAACGGCCTTAACATGCGCGAAGCCATCCTGCTACCTACCTCATCCGCTAGCTTAACGCCACTGGGCAGGCTGGTCCAGTTCCAGTACGTGAGGCAGTAGATACCGATGCCGATTCCTGGACCCAACACGCACCACAGCAGTTCCAGCGTGAACAAGTGGCGAGGCCATTTCCTGAAACGATGCCTCACCTCAGTCTCGCGTGTGTTGCACAAACTGCATTACTCAGACGCTCAGACTTACATGGTGTCTGCTGGTGTCTGTCGATGGACAGACCGCCCGAACCAAAGATTAAACTTAACTGGTGTCGCGCTCGCACCAACTAACCCGTTATCACGAGATGTACGACAACCCCGAAAAAAGTGTACATATACGCAACGAATACCCGATTGTTGAGCGGGGGGCACCACGCTTATCGCAATGGCATAAGCCGATTCCCCTTCTCAATTCGGCAATCTGGTTGATAAGATTGTCGTGTGTGTGTGTGTGTCCTTTTGTTGTTCTTCACATCCAGTGGGAGGCAATAAACATACGCGTCCGATGATTAGAAATCTGCATGAGAGACGAGCGTACTTCTCGAGTCAATCCGATAAATTGAGAGAGAGAGAGAGAGAGGGTGAAAGAAAAGTGGAATTCCAAAAGTTTTCCTTTTAGTGTCTGCCACCCCGTTTCCAAGAGGAAACAGCGTGCGAAGTCAAGTCGCCATTCGATGCCGCTCTCCCACGGCTCTGGCCCAGGAATGGCTCGCACAGACGGCGTTCGATGATTCACAGGATTCAGATACGGCCACCAGCGAAGGCATTCTACCCCCCGATCCCTTCCGTTTGTCAGGGACTCGTCCGCGCACGTTGTGTACAGCAATCGATAATCTTGTGTTCTCGCGTCCACGAACACGAACAGCTGGCGATGATGGTGTTGCCAATGGGACTCCACCGCGATAACATCACGCCGGGCCGCTGATAGGAAAAGTGCACGTTGTTTCCTTCCGTTTCGCGGAACCGACCGCACTGGTCAGTGCTCCACAGGCACAGGCCCGGTACGTCGCTGAGGCTGCACCGATTTTCCGAGACGTCCCACGTGGTGTTCTGTCCACGCGACCAGAAATGAGGCCACCCGGGGCTAGCTCGATGCTTGGATCTTGCAAACGGACGATGGTTTATAAAGTATTCAATGCTGTAAAGCGCGTTATGTTTGTGCAGGAGAAGCATGGCGGCCAGGCCTGCCAGGGTAGTTCCGCTGACGATGATGACGGCCGTCGCCGGCTTGTGTTTATTGATTATTGGAGCGCAGAGCATCCCGGAGTCGTCCCTTTCGCAGACCTTCACCTTCGTCCGGCAATATGAAATTGTGTGTGTGTGGCGGTGGGGGTGTGTGCCGTGGTTTTACTTTTATTGCGCCTAGACCGTCACATTCTTCGCCTTGGAGTTGTTTCAATGTCCGAATTTCATGGCGCTTATGACAGCAACAACGGCAGCGACGTAAGAAGAGAACAACATGAAGAGAGGATTTTAATTTCCGGATCCCAAAGACGCGGACCTGGATTTTGCCTGCTTGGAAATTGGCCCAAGCTGGCTGGTGCGATGAAGATGCGAAGGCCATGGAAAACGAAGCGTAATGAGAAGAAGCAGTGCAATCGTCATCAAATTTCAATTATGACCTGGCAGGTTGGCAACACTCGCAGTTGAGCGAGTTTTGATGGACTTCGCCAGGCCGGAAGGGAGGACGATGATTGTAGCAGCAACACGGAACCGTAAGCCTTATTAAAAAGCAAAAAAAAACGTTGGCCAAAACAGAGTTTGATGGCCTAATGAGCGACCCATTAATACGGGGACGGTACCACGCAAAACAATCCAAAGTGATAACGCACGCGCGAAACTAATATGTTATCAACAAAATCAGAACTTTCTGGAGCTTTGGAGTGGTGTCGAGTAAACAAGGTAAGTTGATGATTCCATTGTTAAGTTTAAAACATTAGCCTAATATTTGTTTGTGTGCCAAGCAACCGCATCAACTTCCTATTGCTGGTTCCACATTTCCGACCCTGACAAAAGACAACTTTCGAGTTTACTTTACTACTTTTCGCTATGCCTGTACGTAGTATAATAAAGCACCAAAAAGTAGATCGGAATGTTGTCCCCTTTAATAAACTCGTTCCACTTCAAGTAGCACGCAACGGTGCTCTGCCTACTTCGATTGGCGTGTGTCATTAGGGAAGGGATAGACAAAAAAGGGAGAAGCAATTTCGTTGCCTTAACCCACCCGACCCGATCGCTTGCCCAACGCAAGCACAGATCACTTTGCGAAAACTCGGTGCTTCCGAGAAAACAATTGAAAGTTATTCGCTTTAACAATTCGCAAAGAATGTTTGCCCGATAGCCAAACCGAAAGTTGTGCCAGTTGTGTCCCCCGAGTGTGATAGGCGCGCACGCACGCACACATGCCCACCCACCAGATCCCTCCGTCGACCTGCGAGATGTGGTGGATCGAATGAAGCAAGACGGCGTTCGATGATTCACAGGATTCAGATACGGCCACCAGCGAAGGCATTCTACCCCCCGATCCCTTCCGTTTGTCAGGGACTCGTCCGCGCACGTTGTGTACAGCAATCGATAATCTTGTGTTCTCGCGTCCACGAACACGAACAGCTGGCGATGATGGTGTTGCCAATGGGACTCCACCGCGATAACATCACGCCGGGCCGCTGATAGGAAAAGTGCACGTTGTTTCCTTCCGTTTCGCGGAACCGACCGCACTGGTCAGTGCTCCACAGGCACAGGCCCGGTACGTCGCTGAGGCTGCACCGATTTTCCGAGACGTCCCACGTGGTGTTCTGTCCACGCGACCAGAAATGAGGCCACCCGGGGCTAGCTCGATGCTTGGATCTTGCAAACGGACGATGGTTTATAAAGTATTCAATGCTGTAAAGCGCGTTATGTTTGTGCAGGAGAAGCATGGCGGCCAGGCCTGCCAGGGTAGTTCCGCTGACGATGATGACGGCCGTCGCCGGCTTGTGTTTATTGATTATTGGAGCGCAGAGCATCCCGGAGTCGTCCCTTTCGCAGACCTTCACCTTCGTCCGGCAATATGAAATTGTGTGTGTGTGGCGGTGGGGGTGTGTGCCGTGGTTTTACTTTTATTCCGCCTAGACCGTCACATTCTTCGCCTTGGAGTTGTTTCCATGTCCGAATTTCATGGCGCTTATGACAGCAACAACGGCAGCGACGTAAGAAGAGAACAACATGAAGAGAGGATTTTAATTTCCGGATCCCAAAGACGCGGACCTGGATTTTGCCTGCTTGGAAATTGGCCCAAGCTGGCTGGTGCGATGAAGATGCGAAGGCCATGGAAAACGAAGCGTAATGAGAAGAAGCAGTGCAATCGTCATCAAATTTCAATTATGACCTGGCAGGTTGGCAACACTCGCAGTAGAGCGAGTTTTGATGGACTTCGCCAGGCCGGAAGGGAGGATGATGATTGTAGCAGCAACACGGAACCGTAAGCCTTATTAAAAAGCAAGAAAAAAACGTTGGCCAAAACAGAGTTTGATGGCCTAATGAGCGACCCATTAGTACGGGGACGGTACCACGCAAAACAATCCAAAGTGATAACGCACGCGCGAAACTAATATGTTATCAACAAAATCAGAACTTTCTGGAGCTTTGGAGTGGTGTCGAGTAAACAAGGTAAGTTGATGATTCCATTGTTAAGTTTAAAACATTAGCCTAATATTTGTTTGTGTGCCAAGCAACCGCATCAACTTCCTATTGCTGGTTCCACATTTCCGACCCTGACAAAAGACAACTTTCGAGTTTACTTTACTACTTTTCGCTATGCCTGTACGTAGTATAATAAAGCACCAAAAAGTAGATCGGAATGTTGTCCCCTTTAATAAACTCGTTCCACTTCAAGTAGCACGCAACGGTGCTCTGCCTACTTCGATTGGCGTGTGTCATTAGGGAAGGGATAGACAAAAAAGGGAGAAGCAATTTCGTTGCCTTAACCCACCCGACCCGATCGCTTGCCCAACGCAAGCACAGATCACTTTGCGAAAACTCGGTGCTTCCGAGAAAACAATTGAAAGTTATTCGCTTTAACAATTCGCAAAGAATGTTTGCCCGATAGCCAAACCGAAAGTTGTGCCAGTTGTGTCCCCCGAGTGTGATAGGCGCGCACGCACGCACGCACACATGCCCACCCACCAGATCCCTCCGTCGACCTGCGAGATGTGGTGGATCGAATGAAGCAACTATTATCGGCAACCAGCATACACCGTGTAGGCCGGACACCTTCGACATCGACCAGCAGCATCCGATGGGCAGAAATGAAACAGTTTTGCAGTTCTGCAGACGTCCGGTCAAGCTAACCGGGCTTCGCTCCCATTGTTCCACCGACCGCTGTTCACGCCACATCTACTTCAGATAAGTGAAATGTCTGAGAGCGACAGGTCTGTCAACCGGGGGGAGGAGCAGGTTTTTGTTTGTCCACTGACAAGGGCAGGGTCGGTGTTCTACTGACGTTAATAGGACCCATTCGCGAAAGTTCCATCGGCGGGCGGGCCGGCGAGTCAGGATGAAAAACTTTATCATTTCATGATATCGTTTCGAAACTTGCGCAGATCATAAACATACAGATGGAGGTGGAGTGAGGCTAGGGGTGCTCTTTCTATTTGCAAACCGCCGCTGTTCCGAGTCTCGCCTGCTCCCACCGGACCACCGTTTGAAGCGCCTGGCACACGGCGGCGGAAGTAAACAGCGTGGGTTTATTTTTCTTCCTCCTAAACTCAATCACAGTGTTGGAGCAAAAGTAAAATAACACCCCACAAATCCTATTTTAGTTGGGGCAGTGTGCAGAAGCGGAAAGATTTTCTCCGCTTCCCTCCCGGTTCAAAGTGACCTTTTACCTTTTACGGATTTAAATATTTTCCACCGAAAAGAAATGGGCACTGCCAGAGTTGGTGGACCTGGCTGGACATAGCGCAAGTGCGACCAGCTGAAAGGTTTGCCGGTTTGAATCACTGTAAAATCAACGCATAAAATGTACGTTCGCTCCTTGCGCTCTACGTACTTCCGGGCTGAAGCGCACGGTACAGTAGGTTGATATTCACCGACATGCCTTTGAAGAGGGTTCAAAAACGAGGATGAGTGACCGTGTGTCCTTTTCACGTTAGCCGACGCCAGCCAGGCGAGAAGATGGAAGTGGCAAACTTCGTACCTAGTAGTCCTAGGGTGACTCGCGGTTGGACCGGGAGACTGGAGATTGGACGCGAGGGGACGTGAGTTGTGTAATTGAAATTTACGACACGAGCAACCCACCGCCATCCAGCGCTAGCGGCAGAATAATGCTGAAAGCTACGAGAACAGACAGTGGAAAACGCTTACAGATTCCTGTAATTGGCTCTCGGTACAATTACCGTGTCTACGTATAGATCGTAACACTTCGAGGAGTCTGGATTTTAACTGTCGCGACCATTTACTGGAAACCCCCACGTGACCCGGCAAATATTCGCCTCCAGATGTATGTGGCGAAGGGGCGAGCAGCAGAAGAAGGTGTACCAGGTGTGCGCCATCCACAAAAGTTTCCCGTTCGACACGTTGTTTTACACAGGAGCGGAAAAGAAAAAAGCGCTCATGGGAATAAATTATGGTAAATGTCCTTTTAAAATTACCTCTTTCGTTTCCGGCAGGATCGCGATTAGAGCGTTTCAAAAGAAGGAGATAAAAACATTGCTTGCAACGATGAATCACACCGTTGGACACGGATGTACCATTTCCGGGCAAAACATTATTTTTAGAGTTCTACTTCTTGTAAAATGGCGTCCTTATTTATTTGGAATAGTTATGCTCCCGAACGGGGCATCCTTTTGAATGGACCAAATTGACCATGGTAACTTTCATTACGATTACTCTTTGGGATTAATTCTTTTCGCACGCATGGGCTACGACCTTTTCCTGAATGGGTTCCTGAACGTTTCCAAACTATTGAAATTCTTGCCATTGGTGTAATTGCATTTTGTTCCTCCATGCTACCAATCCTGCCACGCCAAACTTTCTTCACGAGTTTATGTGCAAGTCAGCCTTGGAACGTACGTTGATTGAGCTATCAGAAACAATGCTGTGCAATCTGCATTCTACAATCGATCAAAAAGTGTGTATGAAACAACGCAACCTTCACAAAACAAAACGCGCACATGGCACTGTCGTTGTACCATACCCAGTTTGGACCACAATTCATCGTACAGAAATTGGACCATCTTTCACCATGGTACGTATTTAGGGCAAGGTGGTAGGAAATTCATTAATCACTTTTTCACATCCGGTTTTGCGCTGCTGTGTCCTGCTGCGGCTGTTACGAAATAGGATCCGTTACTGTACATACCTGCGTCGTTGCGCTAAAATATAAGCATTTTCAGTAGGTCATACGTACGTGCGGAGCGCGCTTTTTATGCTGGTTTTGTTTTTGCTCAGGTATCGCGACATCTTCCACTCTAGTAAAAAGTCTGACGGGATGCCCTTTTCAGTAGCTTCCTTTTTCGTGCTGGTCGTTTTTTTACATGATGGCATGTTTGTTGTCCTTCGCCGGTAGTCCCTACAGCTACCGTCTATGGAGGCGCCCTCCTTTAGCTACCCGTCGGCACGTTAGGGTCGATTCCTGTCTTTCACACATCACAGCGATGTTTGTTTATACTTAAAACGTGTACATTAGCACATGAATGCTTCGTCTTTTGCTTTTTCTCTACGTGCGGATGTGGAAGAAAGTTAGAAAGGTGTCTGCATCCCAATTCTCAGGAATATCCTGTTTACCATGTCTGTAGAAACGTACGTAGCAGGATGTTCGTAGGATGTTCATCTCCAAGAACTTTCATCTCCGTGAAGCGCAATTAAAAAAAAGAACCTTTATAAAAAATACAAACACACACTAATGTTTTCCTTTCACGTTTCGTTTCAGATATCATCCGATGTGGAAATTGTACATCCAAATAATATCATGGGAATGTTACCCAGCACTACCATATCTTCTCGTCCAATCCATCCAATCAATCGCATCTGCTTCATCAGATGTATGTATTACATGTGTGCCGACGCGGTTCCAAACTGTTCATACGAACTTGTGTTCCATTGATTGTGGTCTCCTCCTGCGCGAGAATTATCCAAAAGTGTGCGCTTTCTTCCGTGGATGTGCTTTCCTCCACCAGATGAATCGGTTGGCTTACGTTTCCTTTCACTTCACTTCATTTCTATCTCATGTTTTCTAAAACATTGCTTGCAACGATGAATCACACCGTTGGACACGGATGTACCATTTCCGGGCAAAACATTATTTTTAGAGTTCTATTTCTTGTAAAATGGCGTTCTTATTTATTTGGAATAGTTATGCTCCCGAACGGGACATCCTTTTGAATGGACCAAATTGGCCATGGTAACTTTCATTACGATTACTCTTTGGGATTAATTCTTTTCGCACGCATGGGCTACGACCTTTTCCTGAATGGGTTCCTGAACGTTTCCAAACTATTGAAATTCTTGCCATTGGTGTAATTGCATTTTGTTCCTCCATGCTACCAATCCTGCCACGCCAAACTTTCTTCACGAGTTTATGTGCAAGTCAGCCTTGGAACGTACGTTGATTGAGCTATCAGAAACAATGCTGTGCAATCTGCATTCTACAATCGATCAAAAAGTGTGTATGAAACAACGCAACCTTCACAAAACAAAACGCGCACATGGCACTGTCGTTGTACCATACCCAGTTTGGACCACAATTCATCGTACAGAAATTGGACCATCTTTCACCATGGTACGTATTTAGGGCAAGGTGGTAGGAAATTCATTAATCACTTTTTCACATCCGGTTTTGCGCTGCTGTGTCCTGCTGCGGCTGTTACGAAATAGGATCCGTTACTGTACATACCTGCGTCGTTGCGCTAAGATATAAGCATTTTCAGTAGGTCATACGTACGTGCGGAGCGCGCTGTTTATGCTGGTTTTGTTTTTGCTCAGGTATCGCGACATCTTCCACTCTAGTAAAAAGTCTGACGGGATGCCCTTTTCAGTAGCTTCCTTTTTCGTGCTGGTCGTTTTTTTACATGATGGCATGTTTGTTGTCCTTCGCCGGTAGTCCCTACAGCTACCGTCTATGGAGGCGCCCTCCTTTAGCTACCCGTCGGCACGTTAGGGTCGATTCCTGTCTTTCACACATCACAGCGATGTTTGTTTATACTTAAAACGTGTACATTAGCACATGAATGCTTCGTCTTTTGCTTTTTCTCTACGTGCGGATGTGGAAGAAAGTTAGAAAGGTGTCTGCATCCCAATTCTCAGGAATATCCTGTTTACCATGTCTGTAGAAACGTACGTAGCAGGATGTTCGTAGGATGTTCATCTCCAAGAACTTTCATCTCCGTGAAGCGCAATTAAAAAAAGAACCTTTATAAAAAATACAAACACACACTAATGTTTTCCTTTCACGTTTCGTTTCAGATATCATCCGATGTGGAAATTGTACATCCAAATAATATCATGGGAATGTTACCCAGCACTACCATATCTTCTCGTCCAATCCATCCAATCAATCGCATCTGCTTCCTCAGATGTATGTATTACATGTGTGCCGACGCGGTTCCAACCTGTTCCTACGAACTTGTGTTCCATTGATTGTGGTCTCCTCCTGCGCGAGAATTATCCAAAAGTGTGCGCTTTCTTTCGTGGATGTGCTTTCCTCCACCAGATGAATCGGTTGGCTTACGTTTCCTTTCACTTCACTTCATTTCTATCTCATGTTTTCTCAATAGCAGCGAAACACCCGCACTACGCCGAGGAACCGAAGCCATGCGGACGCGGCGGAGGTGCCTGTTGATCCAGTTTGTAGGAAAGGAATTTGAATCGGATATTGGATAGCGAGCATGTAACGTACCGATCGCCATCGAAGTCACAGTTGCCATGGCACAGAAAGGGATCTCCGCCGCATTATGCATATGCATGGCGTTATTGGTCAATGAAGAATGTTATTGATGGACAAATCGGGCGGAACTGTGACCGGAATTGTAACGAAGAGCCCACGATGCTGTGGGTTCATTTCTTCGCTTCGGAAGCGATGTAGGTTTACAATATGCAACGTCCTCTGTAGGTGTCGGTTCGAGCAACACAACCTTTTCGGTGGGAAAATGGTCCTTTCTTCACCGAAAACCGGCAAGTCATCTACAGCTCGATAGCCCAACCGAAACATCCCCGCCCACGACGAAACCCGTGCCGTATTCCTGGTCGTGGGGCGGTCTGCCATTGGCACGAATCGAATCATGTCCGCACCGCAACACACGGGCCCTCTCGGGTCGGGGTCCGGGTTTGGAGTGGTTCCGGCGGTGGTGCATTGAACGTGTCGAAACATTTCGCCCATGGGTGGGAATATAAATGACACATTGGACGATAAGAGAATTCATCCGTTTAAGGATTAACCACCGGAACAGAAGAGAACGCACCACCGTGTTGCCGCTGCTGCTGCTGCTACTGGTGCCTGACTTTCTGAATCGATCCGGGTATAATCGTCCACCCGGTACGAGTGTGTGTGTGTGAGGAAGAGTGCGATGAAAAAACACATCCCCGGGACACAGAACGGTGCCGGTTCGAATGAAGGTAGAAGAATAATTTGATGGAGCGGAAAATAGGGTCTACCGTGCATTGTGTGACGTACGCACACCACAACGCCGTGTGAGTCAGGCAAGGAAGGCGCAAGGCAACGCATCTCGTAACCGTCCTCGGTGTGTCTGTTTGCAGCGGAAGTGATGAGCACCGTGTGGGTCGCCCGGAAAATAAGCTCATTAGTTCGAACAAAAGAAAATGATTTCATCCTCAAATAAGCCGCCGAGCTGGATTGATGCTACAGAAGCCTTGTCCTTGTTTCATTATTTGTCCCTTCCTGCTTAGTGCTCCCGGGAGAGGGAGCCGTGTTGTGATAACGTGTGCCACCGTGCTCCTCATGGACCCGCTATCCCACTATGGTGGCAGCAGCTACGGCTGTGGAAGTCTTCCGGACTCTCACTGGAGCCCGGGTCTCGGAATCGCTTGCTATGCGGTGGGGTTCCGGTGTGAATTAATCACACCTTATCTGCGTTCGCATCAACATCCGGCATCCCCCATCATCATCTTCATTATTCTCCTGGCGGGAGTTAAACATAACCGGCGTGGTACGAACGCGCACGTGCGCTGTGCTGGGCGGCCCCCAAAAACGATATCATCCCAGGATTGGTTCTGGTGCACCTGCGGAAATTGCGCCATAAATCCAGCCGCTACCCAAAACAGGCGCATCCGTTCGACCGCTTCATTGCCATCGGTTCACCGGAACCCGGGGATTGGTGTTGAGGTCACATTCGCTACCGTTTGCTGCTGTTGCTGCTACGCGGCATAACTGGCTGGACGAACGCCGCAGAACGCAAAGGCGAAAGCTTTCCGGGTACGACCGGCTCGAGCGTCGGTTCGAGCAACACAACCTTTTCGGTGGGAAAATGGTCCTTTCTTCACCGAAAACCGGCAAGTCATCTACAGCTCGATAGCCCAACCGAAACATCCCCGCCCACGACGAAACCCGTGCCGTATTCCTGGGTTCATTTCTTCGCTTCGGAAGCGATGTAGGTTTACAATATGCAACGTCCTCTGTAGGTGCCACATGTTCTACCCTTCGAGTGTGTGTGTGTGTGTGTATGTGGGAGCGTATTCTTTATCTCGGCGACTCGACGATTTCTCGGCACGAACGATTGCCTGCAACGCTCCCGTCTTGACGAATTAAAGTCTAGGCAAGTTTGGCCACAAATAATTAACCTCACGCCACGCGCGGCCTAAGCGAGGCGCGATTTAGTAGAGACCCTCTAGTGCCCGCCCACGCTCTGCTCCCACATCGTGAGCTGCGTGACAGTAAGCGACAGTAATTTCGACCCCGCCACTTTTCGGTGGATTGTCGAAATCGGACACCGCCCCCTCCGTCCGATCCGGTTGCGGTGGGGTTCCGTTTTGTGTAGGGGCGTCGCGTGGCGTGCGTGGCAACGGCTCGTTTCGTGCCATTGTGCCACACTGGCTGGCGCCCTGGGTGCGGGCGGCCCTGAGTGAACGTTGGTGTGCCTGCCACGACGAAATTTGTCTTCCTTTTCACCACCGAAGACACCCGAGTCCCAGGGTGCCTGTTAAATAGCTTCCCCCTCCGTGCTTAACGACTTCGGAACGGTTTGTTGAACACCCGGGCGCGCAACATCTTGTCTCGTCGGTCTGCGGCGTCCTACAGTGGTCGTTGTCGCGCCTCTACCCGGCCTCCACCCGGGTCGTTCCGATGATAATCCGGTTTCTCCGTAGATTGATTGTGTTCATGCGAAAGATAGATACACCCTTCGGAAAAGCCCCGACCGAAACACTTTGATCATGGGGCGGCGGCAGTGGAAGCTTGCCTCTTGTGGCTTTTAGGCTTGTTTGTCATGATACGGCTCGGGACGGCGATAGCTTCTGGTCGCGCGCTCGCTCTCCCCCCCCCCTCTCTCTCTCTCTCTATGCTTTGTATAAAGTGGTTTCGTATTGTACGGAAATAAGATTTGGTGCCAAAGTATCCAGAAATAGGAATGAAATTCTGCGGAAAGGGTGCTGGTCGTTGGGGGGGGGGAGGACATTGCTATTTATACTGCTGGAGAATTCAGATTGTGGCACGTTCGTATTGCGAAAGTTTGACTAGAGTCTGGTGCGGCGTGCGAGTGTGCGATTTTTTAAAAGAAAACTTCCTCCCCTAAGAAACTCGAAGAAAAGCGTGTTCTCATTAATAATGATAATGCGTTTCACTGACACCCGGGGGGAGTATCGCGCGTGGTGGATCGTGTAGATCACACAATATCCTGCCTCTGTACTTTGCTGCCTTTATTCAAACTTAGATTCAAATTTACGAATTTGCTTCGTTTTTTTTGCTGTAATACCTGAAAGCTCTCATTAGCGAAGGATTTCTGGGAAGCTCCTTTTCTCTTATCCCTTTGTTTTGTCGAGGATTTACGTGTATTGCAGGGCCCTGAAATAGTGATCGCGGAGAAAGGTAGGCCGTTCGAAAGTCGTGAGCCCTTTTCAAAACCCGCCTAATATGTCCCCTTTTGGCTATAAATGGAATTAGTCAAATTGAGGCCGACAACATCCAGTCCATACTGTTGATACCGGTCCGTCGGTAATTCTTTGTTAACATGAGCATGACGATGCTGAATTGAATTGAGTTTACTACCCCCGCAGGACATATTTGCCGTGCGGCAATACATTCTTCACCAAGTGCAGCAACATCCTGCGGGACTCATACATCAGTGGGACTTTTTGTTGTTGTTGTTGTTGCTGTCAAGTTTCGTTGCCCGAGCGCGTCCTAAAGCTAAGTTCCGACACGAAAACGCCACAGTCCATCCTCGTACCTAAATCCAGCGAATCGTTCGTCTCCGTGTCCGTGGTGGTCGTGACGTTGGTGATGTGTGTCGAGGCCGAGTCGGTGGAGGTGTTGATGGTGGCTTCGGACGTCGTCGACGACCCCATCACGACAACCTTCGGCACGGTCGTCGAGCTGGCGGCTGCCGCAGCAACGGCCGTTGCCGTGGTAGCTGCCGTCGCCGCCATCTTGGCCGCCTTGCTCGCCCGGGCCGTCTTGAAGTAGAGCCTTCGCAGGGCCGAGGTCGGGGTGGAGGAGGACGTGTGCTGCGCGTGATGGTTGCCGTGGCTGGCGTCGGGCTCGGGACTTCCGCGGGACGCGTTCGCCCGTCCCTGTCCGGGACTGCCGCTGGGATGCGGCGAGGATGAGGAGGACGAGGACGACGACATCGTAGCCGTGGACAGCGCCATGGAAGCGCTGGCACCAACCTCGCTCGAAGTGGCCCGGTACGGCACCGAGGAGGAGGCGGACGGGGAGGATGTGGCTGGGGGAACGATGAAGGTGGCCGCCAGAGGACCGCAGTGGACGCTTTCGATCGGCTGCTGCGGCTGGGATACCGACACTGTCATGGCATCGGGGGGCACTGCAAGTAGAACAAAAGGGAGAAAAGTTTAATTCTCGCTGCAAGTCAATCACCCAACGGGCACGCGTTATAGTTCGCGTAAAAGGGTGTATTAATAAAAGTAATCGGTACTACCAGTTAGCCCAGTCGTGCTACTGACAGCTTGACACATCGCAATTTTAGTGTTTTAACCAACTTTCCAGGTGGCGGTAACGACCTACGGCTACGTGGCCACTGGCAATCGATCGAACGACGTATTTTGAACCGTGTTTACATCCGATGTCGGTAACTCCGATTTTGTGAACAACTTTCAAAAGAGCTCTGGTGAAACAGTTTACCGACGAGTGCACCGTGCGAAACGACAACGCTCCGAGCAAATTCAATCCCTGCCGATGGATGTAAACGATGAAGTTACCGCAAAGTTCTTGTTCGCCGAATCGACGAATCGACGTTTCCTGCTCAACCCCTTCGCCAAATCTGGTTCGATGCCATAGATCAACATCGACCTGCTGCTTCGAATAGAAGCCGCATAAGCGAAGCGAAGTTCTATCAAAATTTTGATTTTATATGCTTTTTTTCGTTGTCAGTCTCGTTTGTTCTGCTGCCCGCTTCTGTCACTTTCTCCTGCCTTTGGTCTGCGACTGGCAACAATCAATCTTAAGTGTTCGTTCGAAGCGGAAGAGCAAACTTCAGGAAGTACGCCCGCCCCGAGCCAAGGCGAACCGTTTACCTCGCCCCGACCCCGAACTTACCTTTATTTTTCCGGGGCGTTGAAGGAGGTGGTGCCGGTGTGGGTGGCGGAGAACGGCAGTTATCTCGCTGCTCTCGACGGCATCGGAAGGGTGAGGAGGATCGTTCGACACTTTCAATCTGCGGGATGGAGAGATGGAGCAACAACAAAAAGAATATATGATAAACACAAATCTTGAAGCATTGCGGATAACACGCGCCCCCGACGTGGGGGCCCGTCCGTCTTCTTTTGAGAGGAACGCACAAATCGAATCAATAAATTATCATTAGATTAGCGTGGAAACCGAACCACCGAAATGGTTCGATGTTTCATATCGATAAATTTGGCGGCTAATAAAACGAGCTGGAGCAGTTCGGCTCTCAACGATGCGGTCATGTGTGTGCGCGCAATTGAGGTCGCAGTCAACGGTGGTACCCCACGCGACTGTACACTACAATCTACGGCGGCTCCACGAACCCGGCAGCACCGGCAGCTTATCTTGACGTTGAGCAGGAAGGAGGCGAAATTTAATTTATTCTGAGTGCGTGCCACCGGTTCGGCATCATGTACCGATACCGGGGTTTCGGGCCTACGGTGAACACAAGTAGTTCGCTGATGCTATCAATGACAAACTGATAACTCCCCGGTCTCACCGCCCACTGTACTCTGTCAGTCTTATTGCATTTCCGTTGAAGTGAAAACTTTTTCTTCCTACCGGTACAATATGTACCATCTTATCTTATCGCCACTATCTTCGCCGATCAAACGACACGCCACAGTAGACACTGCGTTCCGGTAAAGTATTCCCATCCAAAGTACTGGTATAACCTACAAAATATAGATTAAAAAAAACCCTATTAGGATAATAATAGGTTTTAAAAAGCGCATTTAATGAACACGGGATCAATTTCCAGCTGTCAAACCCGTAACCCGCAAGGCCTTCACCTACAACTATAGCACCCCACTGTACTCCACACGCCAAGCCACTCGTCGACGAGGCTGATTCAATTGATAGTTTCGTGTCTCCCCGGAGCAATCGCGCTTGCGCCCGCGTTCCTGGTTTGCAGTGCACCGGAGCTTACTGACCCGTTCGCAAGTTCACTCCATTCCCATCCATTTCCAGCAGCACTTAAGCCGACGCAAGGGAGCTGAAGTGAAGGGAAGAAAAAACAAAGGGAAACTGAAAGCGCAAAATCAATAAAAATGTCAAGTCCTAGTGATGGCGGTGGCGGTCGAACGAGTCGATTTTTGCCATCAAGTAAATCGTTCTCTTCAATTACCGACAGTGCTGCCCTGGTGCTGGCTGCAGTAGTGATAATATTGATACAATTTAACACCCCGCCGGTCGAAGGTAAGGCCCAGGACGCGGTTCCTACCTCCACTCAGTGCGGTTTTCATGTGACCATTGCTTCTCCTGGTGCGGATCAGCGCTGCGATGCTATGCCTGTGGCCTAACGCAGAACTCCGGCGACCCGCGATGCGTGTCGGAGCCAGGGAGCGTCGAGGGGCAGAGTGTCGTCACCTGCTCTAGGAAGTACTGCACGATCACGCGGCAGGAGCTTGTGGTAAGCGCGACCGCACGACTACAATGTGCATTAAGCTGGATGTTCCGGAAGAAAGCTACGAAGTGTGCTGTGAGGGTGCTTGTGATTGTTATCTAATCGTCACAGACAACCATAACCCTCGTCTGCTTTCTTCGGCGAACGTCTAGCACAAGCACGCTTTCAATTAGTCCACGAGGCAACCACTTCACTTATCGGTTCTTGAAGCCTTCGGCGTGAATCGAATGACGCCCATATGTAACACAAATATGCTCGCTGTGGCGTCCGCTTCTGTACGCTTCTTTCGCAGGATCCACCCGGCAAGCTGGTTACGTTCCTGCGCGACTGCCAGGAGAGCCCACTGGTAGGTATTCGCATACGGTATCCGCCACGTAAGGGATGCCGACACGCACATCTGCCCGGACCCTAATTGGGTGTCGAATTTCACGCACACGTGTCTCCCCCCTCCTGCTCCGCAGTATCTCGACGAAGTCATCGAAGATCCGACCTTCATCACCTACTACCGGTCGTGCACCACGGATCTGTGCAACGACGGTGACGCGCTCGGGTCCTCCGGTTCCGCGCTGACCGGGCTGAACGAGGGTGCCTCGGATAATCTGCTCGTCCCGGGCCTGCCCGGCAGCGGTGCCGGACCGACTTCGCCAGCGACATCTCCATTACCGTTGATCATTAAAATCACATCACTGTCGCTATCGGCGGCACGTATCATCGCGTAGTCGCCGGAGTCGCCGTGTCCTTCCAGCGACGCAAAGCGGACATCGGGGAGAACGACGCCCTCGATCCTAATGAGATTGGGCGGAGAGCGGCTAGGGGAGAGATAAAAGTTCGATATTCGTAATCTATTTTCCCTCCAGCATGGCGGGATGGACACGGAGTCAATGAGCGGAGTTTATTTACTTTATGGAAGTTATTAAATAAATAATGCTCTTGTGCTTGCGGTTGGATAGGTGGGTTTCACTCAACACGTGGGATGTTAGTAGGTCTAACTCTTGTAAGGTACGGCTCGCTTTAGGCTCTGTACGTAATCGCTTAAGGACACTCGGCTTCGTAAGCCCAAGACAAACGGCCGTTGCCGACCGGCAGA